>NMRB01001163.1:171452-182164 GCA_002633025.1 Notospermus geniculatus | reverse complement strand
ACATGTAAATATGAATGTTTTTGATTATATATTGTCCTAAATGATTTATCCTAATGGTACTAAACAACCTTGCCTGTTATCACATACGGCATACATGTGGTTTGCAGGTCATCCTCATTGAAATCAGGCAGTCTGAACTAGTTGCTTTGACAGATGACGTAACGCACTTACCGAACTCAGTCCCCATTTGTGACCCGGCACAACAAAATGAGTCGGAAGTCACACAGAAGACCGAAGGTGACACCAGACAACAACTACAGAAATCGACATAAAGTCGAATTTCGCAATGAGCAGACAATCCTGAAATCAACGTCACCTTGGACGTGTTCAGGCGCGGATCCAAGGGGGGCGCACCCGGCGCACGCCCCCCCCTTTCGGCTGACAAATCTTTAAAATTGACCGTGAAAATTATGAAATTTGGAGCAAATCATTGAAATTGACCCCAGATTTCAATGTATCTAGCACGGTGCGCCCCCTCTTTCCCGAAATCCTGGATCCGTCCCTGGTGTTGGGTCTTTTCCTGTGCGCATTCCAATTCATTTTGTCGTGCCGATCACATTTACATGTATCAGGGGCATTGATCTATGTCTTTGATCCGAAATACGATTTCTATATAGATGTCAACGAGTTCACCTTCATAAATTATTTTTTTATTCTTTCTGCCAGAGATGTGACATTTGGCAGGTACTCATACATGTACGTACATGTACATGCTCAGTCAAAAGGTACCAATACCATTGTGTGTCTTCATTACCTGTTTTCAATACCACCAGGTGAACCTGTCTGCCAATAAAATTAAAGAATGTGGTATTTGTTTTGGGTGCAATTGTAAACATTTCATTTATTTTTTGCAGTCAAACTGTTAGTAAAGTGGACGATACAAGTTTTGTTGGAAAATTGAAATCTTCAGTAAGTTATACTATGCTATAGTAATAGTAGATGTATGAAGAAGTTATAGTATAAATTGCAAAGTTTTGATTATTGGATGGCCTTGACATATAACTCTGAATAAAAGGTATTTACCAAGGTTGTTATGAATAAATTACCGCATGACCGATGATGACTTTGATTGGATGCAGGCTAGACCGATTTAGATATTTTGTTTTTTTAACTGACCCTCTGAAGGAGAGAAAGCTGTTCTTTCACAGTCAGTCACTTTTGACTGATAAGTCTCTTCTTCTGTTTTAGGGCAGAAATGTGGTTGTGTTTTATGGGTCTCAGACGGGAACAGCAGAAGAATACGCAGGGAGATTGGCGAAGGAGTGTATTCGATACGGGATGAAAGGCATGGTTGCTGACCCTGAGGAATGTGATATGGTACGTTCAATTCTTCAACTTTGTGGAACTTGCCACTATCGACATGACATAGTACATGTATTTGAGTTCCATAAAAAGCCTAGCGTTCGTCACACTTGCGACTGGAGACAACTAGTCGCCACTGTGACTGAGCTACTGGCGACAGGGAGCATCTAGCTGGAACTGGAGGCGACTGATCAGTCGCCAGAAACGGTTGATGTACGCACCCTTGCGACTCGGCGGAACTGAGATTTTGCCAGTCGCCGCGATTTCCACATGTTCAACTTTCTAATGACTAGTTATACCCAGTTTCGTTCAGTCGCTGGGATGTACGCGGCCTTGCGACCGATCAGTGCCAGTTTGCTGAACGAAACCTAGTCTCGTTGAATCTCAACGCCCCGGATGTTACCTGAATTGCCGCCAGTCGCAAGTGCGATGTACGCAGCCAGCAACTGATCAGATCAGTTACTTCCAGTCACAAGCACAATGTACGCCTGGCTTAATGTAAGCAGTTTTAACAACTCGTCACTGATTTTCGTTCATTTCCACAGGAGGAACTTCAGCAGTTGACAGACATCGAAAATTCCCTCGCCATTTTCTGTATGGCTACGTACGGTGAAGGGGACCCTACAGACAATGCTCAAGAATTCTATGATTGGTTACAACGAGGGGATGGTGAACTAAATGGTCTTAGATACGCTGTAAGTAGAGGGGAGGGTGAACATAGTACCGGTAGACAGGGAAGCAAATATTATCATACCTCAAAGCAACGTCGACCAATCACGGTGCGTCATTCACAGTCACGTGTCCATGCGATAATTTTTACTATTCCATGGCTATATTTCATGGAATACCCAGTGTCCTATTTTAATGAAGTTGAGGTATGATAAAATAAATATTGCACGACAAGCCATGGAATAGTCAAAATTATTCAACGGTGAAAAAGATTATTTCACTCGGCTGCGCCTCGTGAAATAATCTTTTTCACCGTTGAATAATTTTGACTATTCCATGGCTTGTCGTGCAATATTTATATAATATTATGTGACCAACAAAACATTATGACATCTTTTTTATCCAATGGGGAGGGTGCTGTACTAGCACAACACGGCGTCGCTGCAAGTGTTGTGACCGGAATTTCTTTTTTCTAACGTTATTGCAATTTACCTCTGGCATGAAAATAACCCGTTTGTTTTGGTCACCTGAAAGTAAAACTTACATCGTCATGTAGTGGATGAAAATTTCTCTAATTTCATTGCTTTTATCCTTAAAATGACGAAATGTGATACAATAAAAGCATACATTTTGTCTCATTATTCCTGTAGAAAAATGTACAGGTCATTTTCTCGTGACGCAACGTCAACACCTAAAATTATGTCAATGACATCGCTAAGGTCACTTCGCTCGCAGACATCCCTAAGGTCACTTCGTACTCCTCATTGGTGTTGTGTTTTATAGTTCTACTTCTAAGTCTTGTTCCACTATTTCTCAATGGGACATTTGTCCTTATCCAATACCAACATATTTGATAATCTTTAAATGAGGGTCTGTGACGAACGTACCTTATTGCAAGTGTGTTTTTCACTCGTCACACTTGGCACCATATCCTACTGGTATACTTTGATAAAGAGATGTAGGCCAGTTCATCAAGGTTAATACCCTATACTGTTTACCTCTTCATGAATCATAAATTACAAATCTAATTAGGGAGCTTATTTGGCTGGTTTTAAACTTTGATGTGAGGAAGTTGGCCTACTTGTGGCCAGAACAATTTGTCACCATGGCACAGTATGGCTCTTTTCAACAATATGGCTCTGTTTGTTAAAGCTGCATGTACATGTACTGTACATTTTGCAACACTTTTCCAACATTTGAGCAACATACCAGAACAACATTATCTACCCTGTATAGAGGCTATGCACGTGACGTCATCAGCGAGGTGACGCCATGTTGGATGGAACGTTGTGACATGCTGACGCAGTGCATCTGACCACGTGCTCCGTCCATTTTCCATCCGACACGTGGCGTCATACCCATTGATGACGTCATTCGATGATGTCAGTGCATAGCCTCTATACACTCGCCAACAAGTTAGCACCATTTCAACAAGGTGTCAACTCTTCCCCTGTACCAGGAAACATTTGTTCAACAACATGGTGTTGTAACTATGAATATTGTAAAAATGTTGCTGAAAATATTGAGTGCAGACGTTTTACTCTCACTATAACGCCGTCTGTACGATATGCAACATATTTTAGACAGAGAGATTAAGAGGGCCACGGGGCATTTTTGATGATCGTGAAACAAGTGACATGTAGGGGCTATACGCTTTTCCAGAAATTCAGCTGCCAGTGCTCGAACTAAATTCTCCCCTCTGCACGTCATCAAAAGAATTCAAAAATTGTGGTCAACCGTGACCGTCTCTTTTGTATGGCAATGGAAGGGGCTGAAGAATCCCCCTTAGACGTCATCACTGAAGACTGAGCGCCGTATTTCTGAAAGGGTGTATAGAATTCTTATATCGGGTGTCCCAAAAAAAGTGAACCGCTTTTTGACAAGTATTTTCTCAGCGATAGATAAACCAAATTCATTGGAATTTTTCACAGAGTAACCTCATGATATCATCAACAAGACTGCAAAATACCTAAGAGATTAGTCACACATTGCGCGAGTATTGTCAAATTCAAAACAGCATGTCAAAAAATCCAATATCAGAGCTAATGCAATGTGACCTTCATCATGTTCACGCAGGTGTTGACATGCTGTTTTGCATTTGACAATACTCGCATAACTTGCGACCGATCTCCTAGATATTTTGCAGACTTGTTGATGATACCCTAAGGTTACTCTGCGAAAAATTCCAATGAATTCGGTTGATCTGTCGCTGAGAAGCGGTTCACTTTTTTTGGGACACCCGATATGCTGAGGCTGAGATTTCCATAGATATATCAACAATGATATCTCTTTCAGGTTTTTGCCCTTGGAAATAAAACATATGAACACTTCAACGCTATGGGGAAATACGTTGACCAGCGTTTGGAAGAACTTGGTGCTACACGGGTTTATGAACTCGGATTGGGTGATGATGATGGAAAGTGAGTGTCAATGTCATTGTCCCTCAAATATTGTCCCCCAAATACCAAATATCACAGGCATTGGACTTAATATCAAAGAGAATAATTTGGGTTGGGATGCCCTGCTTTCTTTCTAGGCCACATTTTCCTTTTGCTAGTAGAAATGCTGTTGTAAAAGGAGAGGAAACTCTGCCATAAAGAGTACAAGAAAATATTAATGACCGTTTCTGGCATTACCTTCTGTGTTCAGTGCATTCCCATTTCCTAATGAAACAAGTCGCTCCTTTTGACCCATCAAAAATTATCTGGCCTGATTAAGTTTGCAATTTAGTAATGGAGGCTCTAAGCTTATAACAGCAGTTGATATTTGCGAGTTCGAGATCCCCTACTTCAAGTTTTAACTGATCAATCCCCACCACCCAGCAGACAGCATCTTCTGTGAGTGTTTTCTCGCTTGCTAATGCTATGGTATTGATTGAAAAATATTTGAAGAAAGGTTCTTCCTATCAACCATCTGAAGAATGTTTTGTCAGTTTTTTTTCCAATTCATCTCCAAGTCATTATTGAGAAAACTTCAACAGAAGATACTGTCTGCTCAAACCTGGTGGCAGACGAGATTAAAGCGGACCCGAAACCCCAAATGCTTTCCTCGCTTAATAAATACTTTTTTGGCGTCACAACAGCACCATGTTCCAACTGACATGGCCTTTCCGCTATGACATACACGTATGTAGGAGATACCCGGTTAAACAACAATCATTGCTCCTTCGGGGAAGTTCGTTTTTCCATCGGGCAACATCGCGAAAACTGGGAATCCCCGATTCGAGTGACGTCACACGTACTTTTTCGCGTGACGTCACAAGTCCTTTTCTTTGTTGACGTCTCCGCCCAGCTGGTTGTCACGCTGCACTCTGCCATGGGCATCAGGCTCAGCGTCCCGTGCGTCGGATGTTGTTTTTGTCGATTTTCGCTATGCAATCATGGTTTATTGCAAGAGCCACCCACTCTGGGATTAAAGGAATAAGTTTTTTCACTTTCGCCAACGATAGCCGCAAAACCCTTTGGATACGGCGATGCCGTAGTGGAGTCAAATGGTGTCCTACGTCTGGGTCGCACCAGCACAGAAAAAGTACGTGTGACGTCACAACCTAGCCCTAGCGGCCGAAATCGTAAGTGCGTTTGAAAAGCAGCGGGAAAATTGGGTGGTCGCCCAGCTGCGATAAAACAACGTTATATCTTTTGAATAACGCGGAAAATAATTGAAACTGGTGACGTTTTTGGTGGTTTTATATCAACTTGATTTATTCCAATAGGTTTAATGCGAATCGGCATCCGTTTCAGGTCTGCTTTAAATGGACATTCATCTACCGTATATCATTTGTATGGGATTTTCCCTCCATGAACGTTACAGATTGGGATCGATAGATTGCCACTGTCTACTTAGACAGGAGTTGCACTAGCCTGAAAAATGTGTTAGCCACTGTGGCTAACTGACTCTCAATTTCTTTAGCCACATTTTAGTTTGTTAGCCAGTGTGGCCAACCAAGCCCCAAAAAATGTTAGCCACATCTGTTGACTCTGAACCAAAGTCACTCTGAAGCACAGAGGGTGTCATGAGCAAGACTACTATACATGACCAGAACTACGACCTGACCATGTGTTTTGTTTTGACTGGAGACTGACCACATGGCTTTGTTGTGTCTGGTTTGGAACTGTCCCATTTCAAGTGTAGGGGTTGCAGGAACCTGTTACATGCAGTGTTTGCGTCATAAACCTGCTCAGGGATGTCAGAGAGATGTATCTATCACCCCTCTTTTGAAATTATGGGCTCTCGCCACAGTGGCAGGTCTGCTGAAAATATTATGGCCACCCAGACATTTTGATAGCATTGGCGAACATGGCGAGTGGCTAGCGCAATCCCTACTTAGATCTTTTGGGCAAGGTGTGGAGTCATCACTAAGGGTTTCTGTTCTTGCCTGTAAAGCTTTTCACACTATTGTCCTTCAGTATTGAAGAAGATTTTGTGACATGGCGAGAAAACTTCTGGCCTGCTGTTTGCGAGCTTTATGGCGTTGAATCAACCGGAGAAGACATCAATATCCGCCAGTACAGCCTGACCACCCATGATGACTTGCCCGAGGAGAGAGTGTTCAAGGGTGAAGTCGCACGGCTGGGATCATTACGAACTCAGAAACCGTGAGTATTCAAAGGCACTGAGGACGAGGTGAAAGTACTCAATTTAATATTCCATGAACAGGGTTCCCACGCAGTAGGGAAATCTGGAAAAAGTAGGGAAAATAAAAAACCTTTTCCTGGTAGTGAAAAAGTAAGGAAAATTACTTCTTCACCATCAAAATCAGGAAAAGGCAGGGAATTTCACGACGCCCGAAAATTTGTTTACATCACCAGCCATGTCACCTATGATCTCCCCAGCGTGCCTCACGCATATGACATGGCTTATTACAAATTCATGATTTTATGGGATACACAGCCTCTTCCTGTCGCGCATCTTGGCCGATTTTAGTGACCTTGCCATTTTAAACCAATCAGAATGCGCATAACTGATGCCGTCAGCTCAATTTCCCATCTTGGCATGTTCATGTCATCCAGCGTTCGTGCTCAATTTCCGTGATTCAGACCCTAAATCTTGGGGGAAAGCCCACGGAAATTGGTAGGGAAAAAGTAGGGATTTTTTGGGATGAAAAGGGTGGGAACCCTGCATGAAGTAAAGGTTGTTTACTGTGTAGTTTCTGGAGCATTGCGTGATGAACTCAATGGAGCCTGCAAACTAAACAGGACGGATGTTTTCCACTTTGCCACTTTCCCTGCCCTTGTTCGGTTTGTAGCCCTTTATAGATTTTTTCACCGGTTATGTCTTTTTGCAGGCCATTTGATGCCAAGAACCCCTACCTCGCTCCCGTCACTGTCAACAGAGAACTTCACAAGGGCGGTAAGAGATCCTGTATGCATATTGAAATCGACATCTCAGGATCGAAGATTAGGTAAGCATGGTCTGCAGAAATGTACCTGCAGTTCATAATTGTGAGGCGGTCTAAGAAAACCCGTCGGATGTCGCATTTGAGGAAAGTGTAAATGGCCTTGGTAAACCCGCACATTTCAATAGCTGAAATGTACTACGTAACAGCAGTAGCAGATCAATGCACAGGCAATCTGACCGCCCTTGTTGATCATTCAGCAACTTCAGACGGGTTTTTCTAGACCGCCACACAATTAGGTACAGCCTATTGACATAAAAGCTACTGGTAACTTATTAGCGGCTGAATCTCAGAGGTCAGGCAGACCCATCAATGGCAAACCCTGATATTCGATTACCAGCATGGGGTCTCTTGATCTGCGGCATTCTACCAGTAAATTCTGAGAAATACTTAACTATGTATCCATGGTTTTTGAAGCAACTGTGCGAAGATGACACACTATGGGCCGTATTCAAAAAGGGTGTTTAAGACTTAGACGTGTGTAACTTCGTCAAATGCATGGTGGAAGTGTGTGCATTTAGTGAAGTTACACGCGTCTAAGTCTTAATCGCGCGATGATCACCCTTTTTGAATACAGCCCTAAATGTCTGTAACACGACTAGTTTACAGTGAGATTGGAACCTCATGCCACCTGACAACTCGTCACAGATCCTAGCTATCACACCACTCCAATTCCTTCCTATATTCATCCACCAGTATTACTGCTTATTACCGTACATTCATTCATCACTAAATTTGCATTGTACTCTTCTAGGTATGAAGCCGGCGACCATGTTGCGGTATTCCCAATAAATGACAAGGAGTTGGTCGAGAAAATTGGAACCAGACTTGGAGTTGATCTGGATCAGGTGTTCACTCTTAATAATGTGGATGGTAAGTTTATTGCTTTTCTCTGTTCACTTACTATCTAAATACTGAGGACGGATTTCTCCTGTCATTCTCTGAATTTCAAAAAAATTGCGTATTTGACCCAGGAGCTTGAGTTTATACCGAAAACCATGCAACAACAAGGCTGAGGGCACAGACACTCCCTGAACTACACTCATGTTCTTTGCTTTTGCAGAAGAGGCCAGTAAAAAGCACCCATTCCCCTGCCCATGTTCATACCGGACTGCTCTATCACATTACTTGGACATAACAAGCAACCCACGAACACACGTCCTGAAAGAACTATCAGACTACTGCGAAGACCCTAAGGAAAAGGAATTCCTACAAAAAATGGCCACATCAACGCAGGAAGGCAAGGTTTGTGTCTTTGCTTTAACTCGCTAGAACCGTCATTTTTGTCGTCCTCCACAGCAGGGGGTTGTACCTCCCCCTCTTCATCCACTTAAACCAGTTCGTATGAGTGGATGAAGAGGATTTCGTCTATCATGTCTACATGTACTCAGTGTCAATAAGGGCCATATTCATAAAGAGTGTTTAGCCTAATCAGCGTACAAATTCTGCATTACACAGGTTAAAGACCTAGAAAATTATTGTTCTGCCTTCTGTATGCTGCCTGATCTCTGGCATTTACCCACAAGATGATCACACGCGTCTGTCTTTCCTGTGTCTCAGTGTGGGAGGACAAAAGAAAGTGTTGGACAAACTCTAGACAAGCCTGCCTGATCATTCAATATTTCCTTTGTCCTCTTGGACTTAGACGCAGGAGAGTTGGATGCGTGTGATTATCCTGCGGGTAAACGCCTCTGGTGAAGCACCATACAGACATCATGCAGACAATAGTTTTCTAGGCCTTTAACCTGTGTAATGCAGAATTTGTACGCTGATTAGGCTAAAAACCCTTTATGAATATGGCCCTAAGTGTTTATTAAGACATAGTTGTAATAGTTGGGGGTTTTCTTTTTCAGAATCTATACAATGAATGGATAGTGAAAGATTGTCGCAATATTGTCGCAATTTTAGAGGATCTGCCCTCGTTGAAACCACCACTAGATCATATATGTGAACTAATACCAAGACTTCAGGCTCGGTATTACTCTATCTCGTCATCACCAAAGGTAAGAGTTGAACTGTTTTTTAAAGGCATTTCTGTACTGTGGTTCAGAACTTCACCAGTGTTAAAAACCCAGGACTAGAGTCATAAAATCACTGAAGATTAAAAAAACACTCTGTGGACAATTCTTTTCAGCAGAACAAGCTTCCTTAAAAAACGTAGGGTCAAATTTATGATGGACATCTGTTAGGCCTATATTGTGACACATGTTGGTCCTAATTATTCAGGTTCTTTACTGAAATATCGAACAGGCCAAGATTCTGTTTCATAATTAAAGCCACATTGTATTCAATTCAGAAAGTGCTTACCGGTACTTTCACCATCGTTAGTGTGCTGAAAACTAGGTCTTGATTCTTTGAAGTACGTATCAGGCAAGCATTTTGGGGACCTTCACGAGGCTTTTTGACCTCTCCCTGCATTCTCCTATTACACTTTGAAAAAACCCTAAAATTTGAAACAGAGGGGCTTTAAGTTAAACAGTTGCTTATACATGTACTGAACAGACTTTGTAAATTTGTTGCAATGAGTGTGATGCTCTACAACTTTGTTACCAAATTATTAAAAGGTATCGTCTGCTTATGATAATGATATGCAGTATTTGAATTTGCTCAACGGATTTCGAATGCTTCATTTCATTGAATGAATCCTCATCGTTGCAGCTTCATCCAACCAGTATTCACATCACTGCTGTATTAGTCGAGTATACCACACGTGCCGGCCGCCATGCAAAAGGTGTCGCCACAAGTTGGCTGAAACTGAAAGACCCATCGAACGGCATCAAGCCCACTGTCCCGATATTCGTGAGAAGGTCTCAGTTCCGTCTGCCGTACAAACCCGCCACTCCTGTGATAATGATTGGGCCTGGCACTGGTGTGGCTCCATTCAGAGGATTTATTCAGGAACGATATGTTGCCAAGAGGGATGGTGAGTTGGAAATGTGTCTGACATGTTTTTTTTCGCACTTTTGGCCAATATGCCAATCAGACTTACAGTTGGGGTCAGAAGTTTACATACACTTTGGTAAAAAATGTTCAACTCAAATTTTCAAAAGGTTTTATTGTTCTTTCAAAAACTTCTTTCATGGGGAATTATACTTAAGGTGTCTACTTTATTTTCTTGCTTCATTCATTGATTACAGTTTCTTTATTTCAGAATTATTGTAACAAAGTTTGTTCGATCTCAGAAATACAGTGGTTCAAAAGTTTACATACACTATACACTAGTACTTGTAGCATTGCCTTTTACTGCCAGAACCTGACTAGGACATCTAGAATAACCATCCACAAGTGTCTCTCAATACTCTTGGGGAATTTGGGCCCATTCCTCTTGACAGTAGTTATGTAACTC
>NMRB01001163.1:142879-161224 GCA_002633025.1 Notospermus geniculatus | reverse complement strand
GAGGTCCTTGTTCTTCCTGACGATGGTGTGAACGGAAGCCCTGGGTACCCTAAACTGCTTAGCAATGTGGTCTAATGAGGACCCTATCTTGTGAAGATCACCCCCACGCTTTCTAAGGTCTTGGCTGTGCAATTTGGATTTTCCCATCTTGTCTCGATAGTTCTGACAGTAGGAAAGGGCTAAATACCATAGAAATGCCTTCTCATGTAGCCACTATGGGATATCCTGGGTTATTATATAACTGATGTGGTGACCAATGATCAGTAAAATGACTGTGAGGTATCAGTCATCAATTTTTCGAAGATTTGAGGTTCTGTTTTTAGAGTTTGACTTGGTGTATGTAAACTTTTGAGCCACTGTATTTCTGAGATCGAACAAACTATGTTACATAATTCTGAAATAAAGAAACTGTAATCAATGAATGAAGCAAGAAAATAAAGTAGACATCTTAAGTATAATTCCCCATGAAAGAAGTTTTTGAAAGAACAATAAAACCTTTTGAAAATTTGAGTTGAATATTTTTTCACCAAAGTGTATGTAAACTTCTGACCCCAACTGTAGGTGGTGCTTATCATACATGTACATTGTATTTGCCTGAGTGATGATCCCTAATACTGGTGTAGGGCTTCAGTTCATTTGGCCAGTCGTGTATCCGTTCACTTCTAGAGTAGAAAATGCTTAGATCAGAGATGCCCAAGTGAGAAAATTGCCCATCCTGGATGACTTCAAGGAGTCATGATTTTTTCATAATGTTATTCCAATAAAAAATAATCAAGTCGGACTTTCGGCTCTCTTGGATGAAATATCATGGTCCCATATAGATGGAGTTCTTCTAAGTCGGATGAAATTCTCTTATCCACTTGAATCTGACTTATATGCGTTTTCTACTATAGTAACCTAATTTTTCACCGTCTTTTTTGAACTGGTAAAATGTACATGCACAGCACTGTTTTATTCTCTGTTCAGCAGATACCAGTAACCAATCCACACGCAAAGCTGGAACCGATATGAGCCAAGGCACTTTCAGTGAATTGATTACAAAATAGTCTCAACTAGAATGTAGATCAATGTGCTGTATTGTCTCTGTTTATTTGGCTTCATCTTATAGCATTTCGCGCATCTCAACTTATCCTTTCTCTAAATTCCAGGCAAAGAAGTGGGTGAGACAATCCTTTACTTTGGCTGCCGTAAGAAATCAGAAGATTTCATTTATCGAGAAGAGATAGAGAAGTTTCACGATGACGGTGTCATTACGGAGTTGAACCTGGCCTTCTCACGTGATCAGGACCACAAGGTTTACGTACAGCACTTGATGAAGCAAAATATGGAGAAACTCTACAAGTTATTTGAATCTGGGGCCCATATTTATGTCTGTGGGTAAGTGGACGATTTGTTGCAGCAAAATAGACGTCTCGTTTCCAGTGAAAGGACAATATGACAACTTGATCTCGCTGAGAAAAAATGAATAATATTCTTGCAGAATGGCTGTCTGACACAGACCTGCCAAGGGTGTTCTGATACCTTGCTGGAGCTTGGGCAAGATTTTGCTGGAGAATGGGCCATTTTGGGGTTGCCTTGCTTGAGCATCTAAAATGTGCACAGAATCGCGCAGTCCATAATGTCCTTCAGCAAAGGGCTTTGATTGGTCAGAGCATTGGCGGTAAAACACTGATTACAGAATCAAATGGCAGATGGCACGAGCGCTGCCTGAGCAGACGATAGTCAGCAAACACGGTTGGAAAACGCAGTTTGTGAAACAGGGGAACAAATTTTTTGAAGAGCTTCACTTTTGGGGAAATGTGTGACATTACACAAAGCTCGCGGGAGTGCGAGAGAACAGCTATTAATGCTTGAGTCTACCGCCAAATGCGTGAGACTTGGCAGGTCTGCTGACATCAATGTATTTTTGAATGTATCTGCTTCTGATCATTGTCTAATGAGACTTTTCATTTTCATGTTTTAGTGATGCACGTAACATGGCCCACGATGTACACCAAGTCGTCCAAGACCTTTTGATTCAGTGCGGTGGAAAGACGCTAGCAGAGGCAGAAACGTACATCAAGAAATTACAAAATAAGGGAAGATATTCTTGTGACGTTTGGAGTTAAAATTGGACAGGCTTTAGGAAAGTTATTCATGTGCCCGCAAGACTGTGGATACCTTGTCTCAGAGTTTACTTTTTTTACCCATTAACTGCATAGGACGTAATACATGTACTACGTCATTACAAACTCCGGGGAACCCGCGGAAACACTCGAGGGTCGTTGCTTGCGTAAGGCATAATACTACGCCTTGCAAGGAAATGGTGCTTCACAGTGCATAGGACGTTATATCATGCCTGGAACCTTCAGTGTTTCCGCCAGAGGGTACTATGGTAGTACGCTCAAGGGCACCGAAAAGGGCCAATTTCCTTAATATTTGCTGGTTTTTGCTGATTTTGAAGAAATTAGTACCCTCAAAAAAAAATCGGGCAGAGACCCTGCTGGAACCTTGTATGTCAAATGCTTTTTCGGCAAATTTTTTTAAAGAAAGAAAAAGTAGAACTAAAAAAAATCACACAGTTAACGGGTTAAGGAAGATGGCACTCAGTCAGTCATGAGCTTGTTGACAAATATTTTCTGTTGCATGCTGCAGGAATTTCCCATGTGCTGCACTACACATATTGCATCACATTTTTCTGTTCTAGCTGGAGTCATTTGACACAATATCATGTTATGCTTTTATGAACACAATGTTTGGGAAGGATTATTAACCTTTTTTGCTGCATCAGCACTCCAGCACTTGCACTTAGACATGGGGTCGTATTTTAGAATGTTCGTTAAATTAAGGTCAACCTTAAGTCTATTGTTAAACCATTGAAAACAATAGATTTAAGGTGGACCTTAATGTTAAGGAACGTTCTAAAATACGGCCCAGTAATTCTATAATCGAACTAAGGAGAGGTTCCTATAGATATTCAATGTGTATATCACACACTTTTCTGAAAAAAAGAGATTATGTAGGTTCGATTACAAAAGGGGCTGTTTGTTTTCGTCACTTGAGGAATCTGAGTTGTGATCCTTGGGAAAACGGAAAAAGTTATGCACTTGCAAATTGTAGGGATTATTTGTTGTACTGTACAGAATAATCGCTGCAATTTGCGGCTTCATAGCTTTCTCCATTTTGTCAAGGATCACAACTCAGATTCCTCAATTGATGAAAACGAACAGCCCCATTACCTGAACAATATTGAATGTATTGCATTAAGCCATGTACCAATATCAGCTACCGTATATTTTAGGCTCCATGTACATGTAATTCACAGTATTTTTGTACAAATCAGACTGCATGTAAAACTCAACTTTCATACTTTATCGTTTCCGTTGTGCGTTATTTATGTTTATCTGTATTTATGATATTCTATCATGAAAGTTGAAGGTATTGCCTTTATAAGGAAGCTAGTGATGAATGAGAATGTTGGCATTTTGATTTTTGTAATATTTTGCACATTTAGCTTACATGTACAAATATAATTTATCATGCATGTATGAAGAATGTTTTCTAAGCACCGATCATTTGTAGTAATGGTAATAATAGGAATTGCTTCTGTATGCGTAGCAAACTACAGTACATTGCACAATTGACCTACGTTTTTCCGCATACCTTCCGCGTACGTCACGTGGAAGGTACGCTTCAGTTCATTGCGTATGGTACGGGTGCGGCATGCGTCTCTTCTACGTGACATCCATGCACCATGGGGAAGTAACGTCTTCACTATGTGACTTCCATGACGGCGCGCGACGTCCGCGGAAGATACGAGGAGGTACGCGCATGACACGGCATGTGGTACGCGGGTGGTGTGCGGCGCGGAAGGGAGGTCAATTGTGCAACCTACTGGACACCTGGGACCTTATTCACGAAGCTCTCGTAACTTACAGGAGTGTGTAAACTATTGTTCATTTGCGGGCAATCAATTGTTCACTGTCACCGTGACAAAGGATTTGCGTATCCTTAAAAGTTACGGGGGCTTTGTGAATAAGGACACTGGTCTGCATGGATGGAGAGATTACTGGTACCGAGTGAGCAGCCTGCTGCTCTTAAGGTTCCCCACAAAGATTTTTGGAGGGAGGCTATATCATTGTAAAAAGTGCAGCAATGAACATGTACATGTATATAAAAGCTCCAATTATTTGTAAATTATAAGTCTTTCTCCAGTGTAAGGTATTATCACTGTTCTCTAACAGGAGCGGTCAGCCGCACGTATTGCCAAAAGATGGCAGCAAAGTTCTAGCAGATCAATACACAGGAAAATCCACCTGATTGGTGCTCGATCAAGAATGAATGTGTTCGCTATATGCATTGAATTGGGCCGTAGTGACATCTATTGGTCAACTCACTGACAACTCCTATTCTATGCTGCTCGGTCTTGAAAATCAAATCTAAACACACACTGAAGAACATTTTAGAAGCACTGATTCTCTGACACATTTCATATGCTTTTTGTGCTCAGTGTGTTGCAAATACATGTATGTATTCAGAAATGCAAATTGAATAATGATTATTATTTCCAGTTGACATGCACAGGAGGTCAAGTCATTGAGAACCCCGACTGTGATATTTTTCTTGGATCAATTCATACACTCTTTTGGCTGTTGTTCACAGTCGTAAATGTCAATTTCACATTTATCATTGTACATTGCTCACTATTGTTATGTTGATTTTAATGAGCATCTTCTGTCCATCATGTTACGTCTGTAGTGTATTTTCCATGAAATAAATGCAACTATACAGAAATTATAAATGAATTTACATGTAACTCTTGAGCCTTGTTCCTGAAATCACCATGTTACCCATCCTGAGAATCTTGCATGTAGTTCATTTACGGTCGTAAACGAAGTGCGAGGAGGCCGGGGAGCGGTTCTGAAGACCCTGGATGCAAGGATGACAAGTGCAAGGAGGGGAACAGTTGTGACGATCCTGGGGGCGAGGATACCCCTTACGAAAAATTCCCATGTGTTATTTCTTTTTTCACATGTAGGAATTATTTTACATGTGAAAATATGGCCATGTGTGATATTTGCTGCTTTTCCCATGTGGGATTTTTGTTAAAATCCCACATGTAGAAAATTCCCATGTGGGATTTTTGTTGAAATCCCACATGTGAATCCTACATATATTGGTCATATTATGTATATTGGTCATAATCTAAGCAAATTTCAAATCCACGGCAATCCGAATTTGAAAATTGAAATTTGAATGTTTTTTTTGACGGATATGGTTTATGGCATTTGCCATATCAGAATCCCATACAAGCCATCTTTGACAATATGGCCCATAGGCCAAAAGGGCTTATGCTGTGCTTGGCGCCTTTAGTGGTGGTCTGTCTTGCGTGCGTTAGTGTGTGCGTGCGTGTGTCCCTAAACTTTTCCCTTGTCAGATGGTAGCGCCTTCAGTTTTTGACTGATCATTTTCATATTGCATATGGGCATGTATGACCACAAAATCTAGGTCAAGTTCGATTTTGGGTGCGATGCGATTTCTACTTTGGCCAGTAGGGGGCGTTTTGTGAAAAATTCAAAGGCCTGTATTTTGAGAATGGCTTGAGCTATCGTGATGAAACTTTGTTTGTGTGTACCTCTAGTCAGTGGTGACTTGCACACGAAATTTCAGCGCAGTCTGATTCCTGACTTTGCCACTAGGGGGCCAAAACGAAAGTATCTAATTTTTCCTTGTCAGATGGATAGCGCCTGTAGTTTTTGAAGGATCATTTTCATATTGCACACAGGTGTGTATGACCACAAAATCTAGGTCAAGTTCAATTTTGGGTGCGATGCGATTCCTTTTTTGGTAGGTAGGGGGCGTTTTGTGAAAAACTTAAAAGGTTTATATTTTGATAATCGTTTGAGCTATTGCGTTGAAACTTTGCATGTATTTACCTCTAGGTTGTGGTGACTTTCTGATGAAATTTCAGTTAAATCTAGTTCTTGACTTTGCCACCAGGAGGCCTACGCCAAACTCACAAAATCTGCTTTTTCTCCTAAACTAAAATTAAGGTGACTGAAAATAGCTTCTGCCCGAAAATTAAGGTGTTTTTTCCTATTCGCCAGGCTTATTTTCGATTTATTGGACGGACCCAGGACATTTTTTGGAGGGACCGAAAGTAGCTTCCGCCCGAAAATTAAGGTGTTTTTTCCTATTCGCCAGGCTTTATATTTTCGATTTATTGGACGGACCCAGGACATTTTTTGTAGGGACCGAAAATAGCTTCCGCCCGAAAATTAAGGTGTTTTTTCCTATTCGCCAGGCTTTATATTTTCGATTTATTGGACGGACCTGCGGGACGTCAAGACGCTGTCCTGTCAGGTGCTGCACTCTTTTGGAGTGATAGAGTCTACTGTCATTGCCCATTGCAAGTCTTTTCCTCTCCCATCATGCCTAAAAATGTCTCCAGTCAGCACAGGAGTGGGCAAAGATGTAAAGAAGAGAACGAAACAAATTTTTAGCTTTCAATGAGGATATTTATTTATTCGAAATTCACATCATCACATCACATCATAGCTGTAGGTCTAGTCATCAACATGATCAAACTTGTCACAAACAGACACAGACACCTATTCTGCCCTATCATGAGAGACTGCAGTATCTGCAAAATTGTCCTTTTGAGAAACAAGGCCTTAAAGGTTTCCCACTGGTTTGTGACGTTGTCAAGAGAGACTGCAGTATCTACAAAAATAGTGCCAATGGCACTGTGCCCACTTGGCTTTTTAGCACAGTGGTGGAAAGCATAAGCCATATCAGAATCCCATACAAGCCATCTTTGACAATATCTGTGACCAAAGCATACACAGCAGATTTTGTGAGTTTGGTTTTGGCCTCCTGGTGGCAAAGTCAAGAATTAGCTTTCACCAAAATTTCGTCAGGAAGGCGCTATCCATCTGACAAAGGAAAAGTTTACGGACACACGCACGCACGCAGGACAGACCACCACTAAAGGCGCCAAGCACAGCATAAGCCCTTTTGGCCTATGGGCCAAGCGGGCTAAAAATCACAAAAGTTACCTTCCGCTCTGTAACTTCTGAACAACTGAAGATTTTGGTTTCATATTTGGTGGGAGGGTGTATCATGGGTGAAACGATGTGTCACGTGAAAGAATCGGCTAAATCCGATTCTCCACTTTGCCACCAGGGGGCCAAAAGCCGAAACACAAAAACTGTGATTGTGCCTTTAATACTGAACGGAATTTCATCAAATTTTTATGGTAGGCTCACCTAGCAAGGGTACATAATATATCTTAGGATTTTAAAGTTTAATTGATTTTTCAGCCTTGTAGGGAGCACATCCGATTTCACCAATTCTTTTACATGACACACCTTTCAGCCCATTATACATCCCCCCACCACCACCAAACATGAACCAACAATCTTCAGTCGTTTTCAAAACCCCTCTCTATTCAATTCGAAAACAAAACTCCTCCTTAGAGGGGATACCTTCGCACAACACAACCGTCCACCTTACACCCAGGGCGACGGGGGACGTTCAATGCTGTGCTTGTAATCCTTATTTTGCAAAAAAAATACTTTGCATATCACTTTCAATACATTGTTTTGACTAAATATCATACTTGAATAGTATCCATTACCAAAAAGCAATTTCACACAAACTTCTCGGGGACACTTTTCAGAAAGCAAAGTACTGATCCATTAGGTGACTGGTTTCACATCCCAGCACTATGACCAGAGAAGAGATAGGGACCAGCCAGCTACCAATCCTTAAGTCCCATAAGGCCCCGATTACATAGAGCTATACGCTATTCGGTATTCTAGGTACGTTTTGTAGGGCACGCGTATAGTTTGAATCGAGCAAGGTTATTTCCATGAGCGGTTTACATCAGACTAAACTATTCTGAGGGCACGCTATTTGCTTTTTGTTCGTATTGTGCATGTCCAATTTTGCACCGTACACCGAATACCGAATAGCGTATAGCTCTATGTAATCGGGGCCTAAAGGATGCTTTGTGAGTAAGGCCCTTGGGTTCTTTCGTATACATGAGTACCGGTAGAAAATTTTGAAAGCTTTTTCCACCAGAGCTATATGTATGTCCACATTTTATCTGTCTAAATATAAACAAATTCATGCACGATGCTTGATGTTCACCATGGTAGACATTTATACCAGGGGCCGGTTGCACAAAAGTTGAAAAGATAAAAGTCTGTTAATTTAACTTTTCCTGTTAAATCCTTAACTTGGTTTTAACTTACAAAAGTAACATATAAGTTTATGCCAAGATAAGCTAAGAGTGATTTTTAACTTTTGTGCAACCGGCCCGTGCAGTTGTAAGGTCACAGAGACCTGACTTTACCATTGGGATCTAGTTCCTCGAACGTTATCAATATCATATCAAAAGCGTCAGTGTCGGGACATATCAACAGCCTGCTTTTGGGGAGCAGTGCCAACCATCACCAGCAGGAGAAACTGGACCTCTGTGACCTTACAACTGCGATTTTGTTGTAATTTCAGAGGGAACACTCATACATGTATACATGTACATGTAGCTGAGGGTACTCTACATGTGTCATACAATATCACAAAAGCTAAGACATAATTTGACAATCAGGTATCTTCGTGATGAATGCGGCGATATATCTTTTCTTCCTTTCCCTCCTTCATGGCAGCAAAACGTGCAGCAGTGAATAGAAAGTCACTCAACCTGAAAAATGGAACATACATAGAGTACATATAATACTGAGTAACAGAATATATACATGTACATACTCTAGATTCGTTCTTCTAAAGGCCTCCATACACTGAATGACAAAAGTCGAAATTAGTCGCTGCTATGGTCAGTTCGACAACACTTGATGTGGCGACATGTTGAAATACTCCATAAAAGTGTCAGAAGATTTTAACATTTATGGAACATTTCCACAAAAAGTATTTTGGAACGGACAATTGTAGTGATTAATTTCGATGTTTGTCATTCAGTGTATGGAGGCCTTTAGGTTACTTCATATATTCATGCTCTAGGTTTAGGCCTAGCCCACAATATAGACCACATAAAGAATTTATTGATTCAATTCAACACAACTGACCAATGAGTGAGTCTTGCCTTATACTTGCACTGGGCCGCGAAGACTGCTTTGTTGGCAGGTACTATTAAAAGAGTGTCCGTTTCAATCACTATTACCTCATGAAGATAACGATGTCAACAATCTGTGGTCGGATGTCTTCAATAGCCCTTTCCCTCCTCGCCTGTGAGTCACATTGAACAGCTCTTTATTTTGCCATGCATATTCAATAGGGTAGGCGGTCATATGGGTGTTCAGTAAAGTAACCTTATGCCCGTTGTACACGTAGGATTTTTCTTGTACTAAAAGTTATAAATGGGGCTTAAATGGGTGGTCACAATGCCTTTCAGCACGGCAATCGGTAGCCTCTGACCGAAATCGCCCTTCATGAGCCTCATTTATAATTTTTAGTGGAAAAAATCCTACCGTGTACAACGGGCATTAGAAGAACGAATCTAGAGTATATGGTACAATATGACATGCAGATGTAGCCTACCGGTACATGTAAAATGTGACCCAGTCTGGGAAAACCGGGCACAAGTCTTCAGCCTGTGACAAGATTCTCGACTACCCCGTTAGGTCATGAATTCATTGCTGAAGAATAGCCTATCATTGTGACTGTAACAGCTTCAGTGATTTCTGCTTTTGTAGTGTAACGATTGCTGTAACCATTCCGCCTGGGAGACGTATGTACTTTACTTTCGTCTGTCTAAGGTCCCTTCATTAAACACCAATTCATTATGTATGCACTGGCCAAGGTAAAGTGCTATCAATATGACTGGCTGGCACCATGGCCATTGGTCATTTTTGTTGAATAGAATAGACTTATCCTTTATATAATTATTCCAGGAGGCTAGACCTCTACTGGCATGAATATGTGGAAGGGACCTTAGACAGACGAAAGTAAAGTATGTATGTTTATTGCAAATAACAAGTATGTAGCACAAAAGCACATCTGCAAGGGCTGAGGCCGGTTTATTCCCACTTCGCCCCTTCCCATTTCGCCCCCTAACGGTAAATCCATTAAATACAGGTAGCTATCCCTAACCAATAACCATTAGGGGGCGAATTGGGAAAGGGCGGAATGGGAAGACACCCTGAGGCCAGTCAGCATTAGTAGCCCTTGGACACGAAATAAGTATTACATACTCCCAAGTTAGAAGACGTAGCGAACAAAATGTACGGGAGACGTGTGCCTGGTTTTCCCACATCGGGTCACAAATGTGCAGGCGTGGGCTTGAGCAGCTCTAACGGCAATACAGTAACGTCTCTACTGCACCACTTTCACAGCCTGTCAGCACCAGAGAGACCGTGTACAGAAAAGTTCAGCATTTGGCAGTATTCTCTGCTTCTTTGTTCAACAAATTTGTTCCAGTCCCTACCTGTTTAGGTACTTAGCAGGCTCTGGATCCATTTCAGCTTCCCTGACCAATGGCACAACCCTGGAAGACAGAAACTGCAGATCAAATGTCTGTTACATCACTACCATTCCCAGCTGAAAAATATTTGCGAGTGCAGGATGGGAGTCTCTGAACTCAGAGAGTAGGAAAACTTTTCAAAGGAAATACATGTCGGCTACTGTAACGCATTTCAGATTCCTTATTTTGAGTTGGGAGTACAAGCCAGTAGCTTCAGGTCAGCTGAAGTCAGCTATTAACTGGGACATAGAGCTACTGTGATTTGGTGGTCAACATCAGATTTGCCCGTAAGAATTGGAAAATAGGCCAACTGCCCCACCAGATGCATTCCCAGGATGAGCAAAGATACCGGCAACAACAATAACACATGTTATACCTGCTGCCTTTTGGAAAACACCAATATTTGTGACGTCCTACTCTCCTCTGGGGACACACAAACAGTTCTAATCAAATGCAATGTTTACCTTCTTTCAGCGCGCCTGCATATTGTTCTTGCTAAATGTAAGGAAGCACTAGATTTTCCACCAGACTGAAAAATTCGGACGAAAATCATAAAATGAACATTCATCTTGTATTCTAAATTACCGGTAAGCGGAATCATTCCACTTTTCCTTCGCAAGCCTGCCTTATGGATTTTGGATTTTAATTTTTACTCATCTTACAAGCCTCAAAACATCCCTTTCATTCTTTCCACTATTTCATGATTCACCAGTCACACAGAAGTACTACGCGAGTCATCTGATGGTCCAGTCACCACATCTTACCACCTAAAGTACTTTACAAAATTAAACTTACAGGGATTATGAAGTTTTTTAATGGTGGGAGCTGTTCTGTATATTCATCTATCCAATTTTCTAAATCAGTCACATTTTCTGGGCTGAAGGCAGTCCTCTCTGAAAGTAGAGAAAGTAAACCTGTAGAGGTTTCCCACGTGACGTCATAAAGGCCACGTTGGCCGTCAAATTGACCACGTGTTTCCTGAAGGAACGTCACGATGACATTATTCCGTGTGCTGTCTCGTCACGTCAGGCATAATGTCAATCCACGTGTAGTACCCTATTGACGCCAGTTTGCGTCATTTTGACAGCCAGTCACATGATTTGATGACGTCAGCGGGATACCTATAATATTTTGATAATACAATCAACAGTTGCAAAATATCAGCTTGCAGATATTGGTCATTTTCATGTCTACATGATACAAGTGTTTAAATACAAAGTGTTTCCCTTTTGACTGGGTCAGTGGGATGGAATTTTCTCAGGTTTGAACCGCCTGCTTTATAGAGAAATCGACAACACCCTAGAATATGTGAGATGGTCGCCCGTTGGATGTCGCTGAATGATCAATCAGGGCTGTCAGATTGCCTGTGCATTGATCTGCTATTGAAATGTGCAGGTTCACCAAGGACATTAACACTTCCCTCAAATGCGACATCCAACAGGTTTTCCTAGACTGCCTCATATTTTATTCTTACTTAAGTGTGAATCTCTTGCTGAGGTTTTAGGTGTGGCAACATTTGAGGATACATCTTGTAACACACACTGGATCTGAAATTAAATGCATTGTGAAATTATTGTTTTAAGTAGACACCACAGCTGATAATAGTGCCGTCTAAACAGGAAAATCATTTTTACGATGTGATTTGAGGACGATGTATAAATCACGAAGAAATCTTGACAATACTTACAGTTTCTAACCGCTCAACCAGGGGGTGGCCAGCATCAGCACAAAATTCTTTTGCCAAACTGAAAATACAGAGGTAAATTCAGTATTAAAAGTGGCATGGCTTTTTCTAACCAGTCAGGTCGTGGCAAACAGTAGTATGAGTATGGCAACAATAAATGACCCTGTCTGTGAAAACCCGGCCAAAGTCAGTGGGGAGTGACATAAATAAGCCTTGATCATACCAGCCAGTTGTTGCACAATCGATGCTGGCTTTATTTGCCACTAACATACCGTCGTCTTTTCATTGTGACGACACTCTCTACATAACCTATTTACCCTGTGGTGTTCAGCGACTTTGGCCAGGTTTTGCAAGACTTGGTCACATATTTCCATTTTACAAAATGTACAAGATGTCTCTTGAGATTACACAGCCATAGGTACATGTACTTGGAGAGTGACCATTTTCCCAATTCTTATTCATAATCCATCCTGGACTAAGGCTAACAGAAAAGAAGCAATCAAATGTTTTACCCTACCCTAGAGCAGACGTTAATTCATCTGTGGAACCAAGGGCATCAAATATCACATCATCTTTGCTTCGTCGTTCACCGGTGAATGTAGCAGATGTACCTTTGTCGCCCGTTTTTGTGTAGATTTTTAAATGGCGTCTTGTACTAGTGCTGTAAAAAATGTTAATTTAAGTTACGAATTGCTCACAAATGAACATCCATATCTTGACAAACCTAACCATTTCTTCAATCATGATACTGAAGTTGTAAGCCGATAGGTATATGTGACCCGGCACAGCAAAATGAGTCGGAAGTCGCACAGAAGAAGACCGAAGGTGGAACCAGACAGCAACCACAGAAATCGACCAAGTCAAATTTCACAATGGGCAGACAATCCTGAAATCAGCGAACCGTTGGGGTCACCTTGGACATGTTCGGTCTTCTTGTGTGCTCATTCCGACTCATTTTGTCGTGCCGGGTCACATATGCTACTGTAATGGTCTTTTCATATATTCAAGTTTGAAATCATATTGCTCAGTCAAAAGTTATATTAAGTCCACTTGACTAGCTCAGCACCATTAGGCCACATAAAAAATTACTTGTTTAGCGTCCACCTCTTCCAATTTTTTTAGGTGGGGGGGGTTTCTTTTCTTTACATGGTGGCATAAGTGGAGGACGGAGCCAAACCACGGATTGAAGGTCCCAAACCAGGGATTTAAGGCCTCAAAGAATAATGTATGAAATTATATTATGTTTAAAACCTTTGTTGGATTGAAATGTGCTACAACTCATGAACTTGTAAGCTATTGCGCAGGCGCAGTCGTTATTATACCTTTCTCCGATGGTGGCACCACCGTCGGAGAGATCGTCAGTGGGTTCAACGAATGCATCTGCACATGTTTTGGGGGAAATGTTGTTTTAACCCTTTCCACAGCTTTTTAAGGTTTTATTTTGACAAATTTTGAAAAATAAAAACTTTAAAAAATGTGCCAGGTCGGATGTATTTCTCAGGTCGGGCGGGGACGCTAAACAAGTAATGTTTTTATATGGCCTTATGTCAATTGACGCCAGCCTGGCATGAGAAGGAGGAAGTCCACTAAGATCTAGAATCAACAAGCTGTCTTTTCATAATAAAAACCCTCATCAATTTGCTCGGAGCAGAGAGAACAAGGCTAAGATCAGCTGCATCCTGAGAATCTCAGGTCATTAACGGTCGTACCCTCCCGCAATAACCAAGCGCGAGAAGGGGAGCCGGTTGTGAAGACCCTGGGTCGGTGCGAGGAGGCATCAGCTGTGGAGGGAGAGTACCCTAACTTAAAGATCATGCTGTTCTCTTACCTGTCTTCTCCACTGCTATCAGAATCAGAACCTGAATTCTGATCACCTAGGCCTACGTCCTCACCAGCAGTGGACATGATGAAATGAACTGTAAACAACATAATGCTTTATGTCACAAAAAAGACATAAAAGCACAATAATGATGTTGTAGCCTAAACTTTCACCAACTTCGTTCATGCATTATAATGCCTGTCTTACATTGAGGTACCGGTAGGTCTATCATGTCTATAGAGGCTATGCACTCACGTCATCAAATGACGTCATCAATGGGTATGACGCCACGCTGGATGGTACTGCGCAGCCAAAGACCGTCACATGCGCTGCGCAGTTTCATCCAACATGGCGTCACACTGGCTGATGACGTCACGTGCATAGCCTCTATATAGCACGCTGAACTACAGACAAGAAGAGAACACCATTTTATTGACACTCAAAATCATGAGAATGACAGGCCTACCGGTATAGCCTATGGGGTAGCCTACCGGCAAACTCAATCCGCGACGTGGAGCTGACTATCAACGTGGGTAGAACTGCGTCATTGAAAATGAGGCTAACGTTATTTTCCAATTAATTCTGAATAGCACACCTTGTTTCCAGGCCAAATATAATTATAACGCTGCACTGAATTTCTAATTTTACTTTTCTGTCATTAAATACATAACTGCTAAAATATATCTTATTGCTTTTGAGCAAAAATCTCTGCGGGAACATGATGAATTTAATCGATAAAGTTGACCATTTTAGCGTAAATGACAGGCGAATGACCGACGTCATGGGTTGTGGATGATGCAGTTTTTGTAACGTCAGAATGACGCATGTCACCCGATGACGTTCAACAATCGCAAAAGCATGCGCACATGCATTTTACCCACATTGATGATCAGCACCTCCTTTTGTTTGCCGGTTCCCCATTAGTCTACCGGTAATAGGCCTAGCTACTGCGCCGGTCATGCCGGTATCACTTTCTTTCAAGCCTTGGGCAGTAGGCCTAGGCCTAGGCCTATGCCAGTAGAATTTCTACGAGGACAGCATCTTTAAGGGGAGACGGTTCCGACTGAGCATGCTGAACACCCAGAGAGCAGCAGGGTAGCAGTCAGGAACTTTTGCCGCATCGGGAGGTGACCTCCCAATCGAAAAAACTCCCGGTCGGGAGGTAATAACCGAATCGAGTTTTCGTACACCTCCCAATTGGGATTTCAATGTTCTCTTCCCTTCCCAACTTTCATCAAATATTGGGGAAAATCAACGTCAACTCGGCCAGAAAATTTACTTCAATCAGAAATTTTTTTCACACAAACCTTGATCTTTGTTTCACGTTTTCCACTGGTTACGACCATGCGCAAANGCGGGGGGAGTCATCATGATTGGTCATGTGTGCATGTGGTGGTGGTGGTGGTGGTGGTGTGGTGTGTGTGTGGCCTTTTTTTAGTAGGCTGCAGGCCTAGGCCTAGCTTACCTGAATGCAGAAATGTGATGCTGAAGAAAACATGGAAAAGGGCACAGTAGAAATCTACAGGGTTTCATAAGTGAATTCGAAAACATTTTAAAACATGATCAAGGCATGCAAGGCAAGGATGAAAATGAAAGAAATCACAACAAAACTTTTTGGTACTTCTGTCATACAACTTCGACTTGATTTCTCAAATGAACAATAGATGGCGTTGGTGTTCTTAAAGGGAACTCTTCACAACAGTGAGAAAAAAATTTTGTGACCCGCAAAATTCACCATTTCAAGATTACAAATTTTCTTGTTTTAGTGAACTTTTTGCGTAGACAGGTCGTGTATGGTTATTATACTTAGTGTTTCTTCTTATTGTTTGGGAAACACCAGCAGATAGATCGACATGTTTCTCTGTGTCGTCGCTTATTCCGTCAGACAAAAGGAGGGGAACACTCACAGATGGGGAACACCCAAAAACATTACACCAGGACGATGTCCTTCCAATGTCTGATCAGCGGGCAGCTTTTGTATGGAAGTGGTACCAAAACCGTAAAGCGAAATATTTTCGCGTCCTAAATGTTCGCGAATGGCAAAAAAATCCAACAGCAATCTGCAGCAATTCGCAATTTTCGTGAGAATTTTTCCCCGCGAACATATTTCACTTTACGGTAAGCAATATCTTGAATTCCATTTTTCCCAGCTCTCAGTCATGTCAGTCTCGCTGTTGGGACTAAATTCCCAGCTCTTGCATAAACTGACGGGTGTCTAGGAATTAAACTATCTCAGACCTCGAGAAAACAGAGTCTACGTTATTCCACCATCCCCTAACCCCTTTGGAATGGTTCCTTGGTCCACCCCAGGGGCAAGGCTAATACTGTAGCCCAAGTTGGCAGCAAGCAGTGAAAGGAAGGACAAAAAGAGAGAGATCTAATAATGCACGGTTTATTTCTAACCATTTGAATGAATACACTGTTGAATGTAAGCCATAGTGCCTTCAAAATTGTGGATTCCCAAATTTCTCTTTTAATATTGTTTCATGCATGGAGGAAAGGAATCATGAAAATAGAATTACAGTAACAATATCAAGTATTCAAGTTCCTGGACTGACAGAATACACCAACAAAACTAGAATAAACGATGAAGATGAATTGTGACCAGATGAGGCCGCTAGAAAAATAAATTGTGTGTTTCTGGTCGTCGGCGATTTCCAAAAATCGAGGGTCGGACGGTCGTTTTTTTTAAATTTTCCATTTTTGGTACAGATAATTTTATTGCAGCTACAGGGATTATACTAAAGGTTATCTAAAAGCCAGGAGCAGCCTCAAAAGCTGCTCTGGCATCCATGCCTAAAGGCCTAGAGAGCATAAGAGATTAATTTTGATAGATGTGACGCATTTTTGTGAGAAATAAAAATTTTGTTTCCTGGCCAATCAGAATTTTTGAGGGTCGGTCGGAAAATTACAAATGACCGGAAACACACAATTTTTTTTCTGGGCCTGATGAGGGAAGGACCTACAATGCTAAAATGTGAATGAAATTGCTGTAAACTTCATCAATGCTGACAGAGTTCCAAGTTGATTTTGCAGGGCCCGATCTGGTGGGGATATATCCCATCCCCCCACGAATTTTGGCAGAGCAATAATTTTTTTAGTTCTCTGCTAGGAAAATGTGCACCAACATTTCGTGGGATTTTGCTTTGAAAATGGCAAGGTTAAACATCACATTCATGCATTTTGTAACTGGAGTAATACATGTAGTCAAGCTCCTGTGCAACCAGCAAAAAAGCTTAGATATACATGAATAAATACATTTTATGCAACAAGTGTGGGACAAACACTTAAAATTCTCGATGAAACACAAAAAATCCCTGTACAGGATTCAGAACTGCAGAGCTACTGTTACTAAAGGTGTGTTCACACTGGGCTTTTAAAACGGTTCCAAAACGTTTTAAGATGTTAAAACTGTTTAGGGTGCCACACTAGAGGCCTCTTAAAACGGTTTGAAGTCATTTTCACGAAAATGGTTACAGAAGTGGTTTCAAAATGACTTGAAACCGGTTTGGCTAAAACACTTTTGCATGTGGTCCTCTAAGTGTTGTACGCATACGCAATAAATTCGCACATACTTTGGGCCGACAAATGCAAAATGAGGAAAAAGCTCTTCAATTGGTGCATCCATCTTGGAATGCTAGTAAATACCATTCATAGATGGCAGCACAGTCTGACTTGACTTCATTCCGGCGCAATAAAGCGATTTGAAAACGCTTTGTGACTGTAGTGTGGCACGGTCCTTTTTGGTCAAAAGCGTTTTCTGTGAAACGTTTTCCGGAAAACGTTTTCAATTCAGTTTCAGTGTGATTTGAATGCAGCTTTAGTGTTTTTATCTTCAATGTTAACGCATCTTTAGTGTTTTTATCTTCAATGTGAATGCATCTTTAGTGTTTTTATCTTCAATGTGAACACATCTTTAGTGTTTTTATCTTCAATGGATTCCTGAGCCAGGAACTCGAAAAGGTCTTGTTTGCAGACTGTGGTCAGTGAGATGACAGCTAGGCCTAATATGCTTAGAATATCAAATTAGGGTTGGGTACTACAGGTACTTCATCAGACTAAAGGCAAGGCTGGTTTTTCAATAAATGAAAATGTAACATTTCTATCATCATATAATTCTATATCAGAAATGAACTGGATGATGATAAATGATGTCACAGTATAATTTTTTGCTCCAGATAAATTTTATCAATATCCAAACAGATAAAGCCTATTATAAAAAAATATTCGAAATAAATATTTTTTGTGCAAATCATTGAGTTATAAATCTACTGCAAGCTTCTTGACAGATTTTGGCCCTAAAAGTACGCTACAGATATGATACAATGTTTCTACAGACCATCAAGTTGATAAAATAATCAGATTCTTAGACATATTTGG
>NMRB01001163.1:90218-141926 GCA_002633025.1 Notospermus geniculatus | reverse complement strand
TTTTTTTTTATTTTCCATTTTTGGTACAGATAATTTTATTGCAGCTACAGGGATTTATACTAAAGGTTATCTAGAAGCCAGGAACAGCCTCAAAAGCTGCTCTGGCATCCATGACTAAAGGCCTAGAGAGCAAAAGAGATTAATTTTGATAGATGTGATGCATTTTTGTCAGAAATAAAAATTTTGTTTCCTGGCCAGTCAGAATTTTTGAGGGTCGGTCGGAAAATTACAAATGACCGGAAACACACAATTTTTTTTCTAGGCCTGATGAGGGAAGGACCTATAATGCTAAAATGTGAATGAAATTTCTGTAAACTTCATCAATGCTGACAGAGTTCCAAGTAAATTTTGCAGGGCCCGATCTGGTGGGGATATATCCCCCTCCCCCCAAACAATTTTTAAAGTTTTCTGCTAGGAAAATGTGCACCAACATTTCGTGGGATTTTGCTTTGAAAATGGCAAGGTTAAACATCACATTCATGCATTTTGTAACTGGAGTAATACATGTAGTCAAGCTCCTGTGCAACCAGCAAAAAAGCTTAGATATACATGAATAAATACATTTTATGCAACAAGTGGGGGACAATCACTAACACTTGAAATTCTCGATGAAACACAAGAAAATTCCTGCACATGATTCAGAACTGCAGAGCTACTGTTACTAAAGGTGTGTTCACACTGGGCTTTTAAAACGGTTTGAAAACGTTTTAAGATGTTAAAACTGTTTAGGGTGTCACACTAGAGGCCTCTTAAAACGGTTTAAAGTCATCTTCACGAAAATGCTTGAAACCGGTTCGGCTAAAACACTTTTGAATGTGGCCCTCTAAGTGTTGTACGCATACACAATGAAATCGCACATACTTTGGGCCGACAAATGCAAAATGAGGAAAAGCTCTTCAATTGGCGCATCCATCTTGGAATGATAGTAAGGCCACGAGAATGAAAGTTCCTGTTTTGCGTCCGGGCAAAAATGAAAAGTGATGAGACTTTTTTTCATTATTCATTATTCATTATTTTATTTCTACAAGCAACAAGAGCTTTCCAAGTCATCAAAACATCTTAGATCATGACACTTTTCATTCATTTACTAGTATCTTGAGTAGTAAATGAATGAAAGCATGACAAGGTCTTCGTAGCCAGCTCGCTGCTGACGGCCGACACTACTGAAGGTGAGGCGCAAGATGTGTTTACTGTGCAGATTTGACGATATGGATGCTTGGGAATAGAGCATTTGTTGTGTTTTGTGCGATTTTTTGGGGATTTTTTTTGGGAATAATGAAATTTGAAATAATGAACTTTTTGGGGGGGCATTGTCAGGACATGCGGGCGGTGGAAGCAAAACAGGAACTTTCATTCTCATGGCCTAAACACCATTCACAGATGGCAGCACAGTCTGACTCGACTTCATTCCGGCGCAGTAAAGTGATTTGAAGACGCTTTGTGACTGCAGTCTGGCACTGTCCTTTTTGGTCAAAAGCGTTTTCTGTGAAACGTTTTCCAGAAAACGTTTTCAATTCAGATTCAGTGTGATGTGAACGCAGCTTTAGTGTTTTTATCTTCAATGTGAACGCATCTTTAGTGTCTTTATCTTCAATGTGAACGCATCTTTAGTGTTTTTATCTTCAATGGATTCCTGAGTCAGGAACTCGAAAAGGTCTTGTTTGCAGACTGTGGTCACTGAGATGACAGCTAATATGCTTAGAATATCAAATTAGGGTATTACAGGTACTTCATCAGACTAAAGGCAAGGCTGATTTTCGATAAATGAAAATATAACACATCTATCATCATAATATCATAAATGAACTGGATGATGATAAATGATGTCACAGTATAATGTTTTGCTCCAGATAAATTTTATCAATATCCAAACAGATAAAGCCTATTATAAAAAAATATTCGAAATAAATATTTTTTGTGCAAATCATTGAGTTATAAATCTACTGCAAGCTTCTTGACAGATTTTGGCCCTAAAAGTACGCTACAGATATGATACAATGTTTCTACAGACCATCAAGTTGATAAAATAATCAGATTCTTAGACATATTTGGAGGTCATAGCTTATACCTGCATTTTTCCCAACATAAGGAATACACAGTACATTACACATGCACAGTACATTACACCTGCACATGTCCGTCTTGGCACCATTTCTGCGGCTTCTCCTTGAGTTAATTCCTATTTCATTCAGATATGTGCTTGCAAAACTGCCAAACCTTCCTTATGTTCATTTATTGCCATTTTCTCACCTTCAAAACCATTTTCGGTACAGTCAACTAATGAAGTGAGTTGAAAAGCGCCCCTGACATATCGCAAGCTACCGGTAATAATAATAATAAATGTAGTAATATAATATAAACTTTTTGTACAGTGCTTTCCAAAATGCAGTCTCAAAGTGCTTCACATTACTACCCGTTTCTCCAGAAACCTTTCTGGGGAAGTTAACCCAATAGAGCCGCCTATTTTTTTGCACTTTCCATCTGTACCTTTCACCACCCTGAATAGAGAACAGTGTAATGATTCAAGGCGGTCTCGGCGTCTGGAGACATGGCGGATTGTGGCGGTGCCGGCAGTAATTGGTGGTTTTGATTTCTACATTAGAGGCGATGGGTATTTTTGTCAAAAAGTAGGCGGCTCATGGCAGGGCGGTTTAGGGCGGCATGGGCTCTATTGGGTTAAGGAACAGCTCATTCAGTTCAAGAGGAGACAAGTCAGGAATTGAACCCCGACCTCTCTGCCTCGAGTCTGATGCTCAACTACTGTTCCACCACGCTCCCCAACAAAATCTCTCCGCCGTGCAGTATGAATAGATTACACCCTTGGGCCAGGTCCAGACAAGATGTTTGTTTACGAAGCATAAATGAACATAAACATTTTATGTTACATGGTCGTCTGGGACATTTTATCCCAAGACTTGCTCCATTCACATCCGTTACCCGTGAACAATATGTGACCCAGTCCAGCAAAAGCATGACATTGGTCATCAGTTTACTCAACTATTATCACTGCTGTCCACTATTATGGTCAAGTTGCAGAGACATAGGGCCTAATTCATAAAGGGTGTTTAGCCTAATCAGCGTACCGGTACAAATTCTGCATTACACAGGTTAAAGGCCAAGAAAACTATTGTTCTGCTTTCTGTATGCTGCCTGATCTCTGGCATTTACCCACAAGATGATCACACGCATCTATCTTTCCTGTGTCTTAGTGTGGGAGGACAAAAGAAAGTGTTGGACAAATTCTGGATGTTCAACATTACCTTTGTCCTCTTGGACTTAAGACGCAGGACAACTGGACGCATGTGATTATCCTAGCGGGTAAACGCCTCTGGTGAAGCACCATACAGACATCAGACTATGGTTTTCTAGACCTTTAACCTGTACAATGCAGAACTTGCACGCTGATTAGGCTAAACACCCTTTATGAATACGGCAGTCTCCGAATATTTTGCAAATTTTCGACCCCAATCGGGGTCATCCTCAGGCGCTATGTAGAAGAGATCCCAGAAGAGATAACCTCTGGGATCTCTTCTACATAGCGCCTGAGGAAGACCCCAATTGGGGTCGAAAATTTGCAAAATATTCGGAGACGACTTTCCGATTTATTGTATACTGTGTGTCGTTTTTGTGCTGTTTTTTTTATATTTATGAATATGGCCCATACATTTTTAGCTAGTGTGTTGTGATACAGTTAACCGTTTCCTCGGTTGCGACAAGCATACTTTTGCTTGAGCAGGTCACTATCTTGAACTCTGGCATACATGTACGTTAACACTGAAAGCAAATTTACCAAGTTTGTTGAGAATCTTTCTGAGGACAAGGACTTCCGAGCAGTTATTGAAAAATACACGCAACTAGTTAGTAGTAACCACTCCTGAATTTTTGGCAAATTACTATGAAATATGAATATACATACATGCAAAAAAGATGAAATGATAACGGGAGTTGCACATTTCTTGCATTAACATGTCAAGAAGGCAGCAGGTGGTACTGTCACAGACTCCACCGGAAGTCGGACTCAGATCTTCCGCGTGCAACGCAGGCATTCTTCCATCGAATCCGGAGGTTAGGCTCGAGGGCCTAAGACATCCTAAATCGGCCACAGTACTCATAGGATGCGTTTGGAAAGTTCCCCAAGGAAGCTCATGGGACGCGCAAGAGCGTTAGGAAAGGTATTTGGCTAGTTGGCAAGGGTTCCTCGAGCCTGGCCGAAGTGAGCAACTCACAGAGTCGCTCACTTGGGGAAACTCCCGGCATGCAGTTCGTTTCCTTTCTTTCAAAATGCATGGCCGAACACGCTAAATGGAATATTTCACGACTGCAATGCCACAGTAGTACCTTTTCCCCGAGGAACCACAAATATCATTGGGAAATTCGCCTTCACTGGGCATGCTCACAAACCCCAAGAGAAGCGCCAGAAACTTACTCGGGGAAGCTTTCCGAACACGGTAATAGGTACTAGTGTTGAAAATACATATACAGTTTGTTGAATTCTGTTGTTAGGCTGCAAAATTAGACTTCGATTTTTTCCAGCAGGTACCACAGATGAGACTTCCATGATGTAATACCAACTGGCCATAACAAATTATGCTGACCCAGGGGCGGCATTTGTGGGTGTTTCCACACTACTACTTAACTTATAAACACTGGCTTTAAGTTCACCTCAAACATCAATCAATTCCAGGCCAAGCAAATTCCATTTAATACATAGGAGATATGATCCACAAATTATGATCGTGATACAGTATAGAGAATTCTGATTGGTTGAAAACAATTTCCACCAATCAGGGTGCTTGTTACTAAGTGTTATGTACACGGATAAATATTGGTGGTGATTCGATGACTGCCCCTCTTGCCAGTAAAAGGTACAGAACAATGATTCCGAGATAATCAGCTGATGCATGAACCAGCCTTTGTTTCAAAAGCTTGGTTTGAGATCAGTAGCAGTAGTACACGTACACGCAACAGAGAATATTTTGTGAAAGAAAATTTTATTATGAGGAAGTTTAATGAGACACTTTTCACCAGAAACATGAGAGAACAATTTTCCCAGCGAAGATTAAGAACAGGCAAAGTAATGATCTTGATAACTGATCACAACAAGTGAAGGTTTAAAATAGAGTACACATGGACACATTCACAACTATTATAATATTTTCATAGAAATTATACCGTGACTTTAACTTCCTCTTCTACGTATACTGATGAAAAGCCCTATTTTCACATCGTCACGTCTTCATTCTTGGCCTCGTTACAGTTTCTTCATGAATTTTCATTCTCCGGTAATCTATATAGGAAAAAGTTAATGGATAAGTTTTAGTTTGTATGAGGAGCAGTGCCATACAAAACACTTTGAAGCATTTTAGTGACAGAACAGAAGCAAAGCTAAAATATTGACTTGCGAACTGAAACCAATATCAGATTGGCAGAAATTAACTCATTTCACAGCATGAGTTAAAATCTTCCATAAAATGATACCGATATTTCCAATAGTAAATCCACTATTTGCAAAAAGCTAGTTCATTCAACATATATCTCCAGGCCTATTTCTTAACCTTTTCCTCACTGAACCGGCAAAATGTGCTGCCACCCCAAAATCCCGTCTACCCAAACGGATCATTCAAAAGCTGCTAACAAGCTGATTTCGGCTATTCAGGAGATGCGGAACAAGTTGGCCTACGGTGTGAGGAAGGGTTAAAATGTTTGTCCAATTTTCTGCAAGAATTCTCCGACCCTGAGTTGAAGATTCGCATCTGGAGATTATGCTACCATACCTCCCAACACACTTCCAGTAGAACCATCATAGGCAGTTTGGAAATGGATATGTTTTCCACTGTGTACCATTCTACAGTTACATGTACATGTATAATTTACTGACAATGATAGAGCGATACATACTCTACATGTACGCCACCATGGCTGCTTATACAAGAAATGTGCAACAGCATGATCAAACAAAATGTGCAAACACTTAATCAAACAATAATATGCAAGTGGATGATCCAACAAACTGACATTAGCNTTATTGTATACTGTGTGTCGTTTTTGTGCTGTTTTTTTTATATTTATGAATACGGCCCATACATTTTCAGCTACATGTAGTGTGTTGTGAGACAGTTAACCGTTTCCTCGGTTGCGACAAGCACATACTTTTGCTTGAGCAGGTCACTGGGTCGTATTTTAGAACGTTCCTTAACATTAAGGTCGACCTTAAGTCTACTGTAAAACCATCAAGAACAATAGATTTAAGGTGGACCTTATTGTTAAGGAATGTTCTAAAATACGGCCCACTATCTTGAACTCTGGCATACATGTACGTTAACACTGAAAGCAAATTTACCAAGTTTGTTGAGAATCTTTCTGAGGACAAGGACTTCCGAGCAGTTATTGAAAAATACACGCAACTAGTTAGTAGTAACCACTCCTGAATTTTTGACAAATTACTATGAAATATGAATATACATACATGCAAAAAAGATGAAATGATAACGGGAGTTGCACATTTCTTGCATTAACATGTCAAGAAGGCAGCAGGTGGTACTGTCACAGACTCCACCGGAAGTCGGACTCAGATCTTCCGCGTGCAACGCAGGCATTCTTCCATCGAATCCAGAGGTTAGGCTCGAGGGCCTAAGACATCCTAAATCGGCCACAGTACTCGTAGGATGCGTTTGGAAAGTTCCCCAAGGAAGCTCATGGGACGCGCAAGAGCGTTAGGAAAGGTATTTGGCTAGTTGGCAAGGGTTCCTCGAGCCTGGCCGAAGTGAGCAACTCACAGAGTCGCTCACTCGGGGAAACTCCCGGCATGCAGTTCGTTTCCTTTCTTTCAAAATGCATGGCCGAACACGCTATACATGGAATATTTCACGACTGCAATGCCAGAGTAGTACCTTCTCCCCGAAGAACCGCAAATATTGTTGGGAAATTCGCCTTCACTGGGCATGCTCACAAACCCCAAGAGAAAGGCCAGAAACTTACTCGGGGAAGCTTTCCGAACACGCTAATACCGGTAGGTACTGGTGTTGAAAATACATATACAGTTTGTTGAATTCTGTTGTTCGGCTGCAAAATTAGACTTCAATTTTTTCCAGCAGGTACCACAGATGAGACTTCCATGATGTACATGTAATCACAACTGGCCATAACAAATTATGCTGACCCAGGGGTGAAATTTTTAGGAGTTCCACACTACTTATAAACACTGGCTTTAAGTTCACCTCAAACATCAATCAATTCCAGGCCAAGCAAATTCCATTTACGGGTAATACATCGGAGATATGATCCACAAATTATGATCGTGATACAGCAAAGAGAATTCTGATTGGTTGAAAACAATTTCCACCAATCAGGGTGCTTGTTACTAAGTGTATGTACACGGATAAATATTGGTGGTGATTCGATGACTGCCCCTCTTGCCAGTAAAAGGTACAGAACAATGATTCCGAGATAATCAGCTGATGCATGAACCAGCCTTTGTTTCAAAAGCTTGGTTTGAGATCAGTAGCAGTAGTACACGTACACGCAACAGAGAATATTTTGTGAAAGAAAATTTTATTATGAGGAAGTTTAATGAGACACTTTTCACCAGAAACATGAGAGAACAATTTTCCCAGCGAAGATTAAGAACAGGCAAAGTAATGATCTTGATAACTGATCACAACAAGTGAAGGTTTAAAATAGAGTACACATGGACACATTCACAACTATTATAATATTTTCATAGAAATTATACCGTGACTTTAACTTCCTCTTCTACGTATACTGATGAAAAGCCCTATTTTCACATCGTCACGTCTTCATTCTTGGCCTCGTTACAGTTTCTTCATGAATTTTCATTCTCCGGTAATCTATATAGGAAAAAGTTAATGGATAAGTTTTAGTTTGTATGAGGAGCAGTGCCATACAAAACACTTTGAAGCATTTTAGTGACAGAACAGAAGCAAAGCTAAAATATTGACTTGCGAACTGAAACCAATATCAGATTGGCAGAAATTAACTCATTTCACAGCATGAGTTAAAATCTTCCATAAAATGATACCGATATTTCCAATAGTAAATCCACTATTTGCAAAAAGCTAGTTCATTCAACATATATCTCCAGGCCTATTTCTTAACCTTTTCCTCACTGAACCGGCAAAATGTGCTGCCACCCCAAAATCCCGTCTACCCAAACGGATCATTCAAAAGCTGCTAACAAGCTGATTTCGGCTATTCAGGAGATGCGGAACAAGTTGGCCTACGGTGTGAGGAAGGGTTAAAATGTTTGTCCAATTTTCTGCAAGAATTCTCCGACCCTGAGTTGAAGATTCGCATCTGGAGATTATGCTACCATACCTCCCAACACACTTCCAGTAGAACCATCATAGGCAGTTTGGAAATGGATATGTTTTCCACTGTGTACCATTCTACAGTTACATGTACATGTATAATTTACTGACAATGATAGAGCGATACATACTCTACATGTACGCCACCATGGCTGCTTATACAAGAAATGTGCAACAGCATGATCAAACAAAATGTGCAAACACTTAATCAAACAATAATATGCAAGTGGATGATCCAACAAACTGACATTAGCAGGAATGGGACTGGCCCATCTCAAGTATCAGTGTTTCCGCCAGAGGGAACTAAGGGTACCGGTACTATGCTAAAGGGAATAGAACAGGGCCATTTTCTTTAATTTCATGGGTTTTTTGCTGATTTTGAAGAAATTAGTACCCTCAAAAAAATTTCTGGCAGAGACCCTGCAAGTTGTAGCCAAAACAGTAGTCAAATTTACCAAATTTATTGTTCTTATGCATTTTCAATTCATAAAATTTAGCCAAATTTCAAGAGCTCAGCCACATAGGAGGAGGAAAAGCCAATGGCGTTTTGGCGAATGGGTAGCGCCATCCCTGCGTTGGGTAAAAATTTATAATGAAAACATTTCTTCCCATAGCAGTGACATATAAATAACCTGAAAATCTCGCTCCTTGTGCTCACACCAATTCTATTTGTACAATGTAATTTAATTCAGTTTTCTAAGTGTCCTTGCCTCATTTCATTACAGGTTTATAATGCATGTACATGTATGAATGCACAACACATGTTCTCAACTTGGAAACACACTAAATACATGTATATCCGGTCCACAAATTTTCAATAGCCCCTTAAACTATACAGAATAGAAATTTCATTTTATACAACATTACCACATCATTCCCAAACTTATCGCTCACTCTTAACACCTCAGCCGAGTGTATTCTTTGGAAATATGAGAAATCCCCTAAATGCAAACTGCTGAAATCAAGAAAGTTTTTCATCGCTTCGCAACACTTCGGTGAATTGCTGAGGTTGTTTCGAACTCTATGCCACTAGTCAAAGCATCCAACTGAAGAGTCTCAACATTTTTTTCGTGCTACAATTTGACACTGTCAGACTGCAAAATGCAGTCTTCTAGGACAATGCTGACGTTTCTATCAGACAAAAGCAACATAAATAGGGCATGGAAAAGTTGTTCATCGTCTGCTTGCCAAATTGGTGGAGCAGGTCATGATACATTTGTATCTGCAAAGTGACAAAGCAATTTCCAAAAGTATGACAAGCTCAGATGCAAGTTTTTGATCAAAACATTAAAGGGAGATTTGGGTTGGCCATTATCATTTTTCTGCCAGTCATCAAACATCAAACTTAATTTTAACCAGAATGTGGAGTCATCAAAAAAAACACTGAGTCAACTACACAAACACTGGACACCAGTTACACATGTAGCGCATTCAGCAGATCTATTTCGCTATCGAAATGGTGACGACAATCTCCTTTAATGTTGACGAGAGCAGAAAAGTGCGAAGCAGACACCACAAACAGTACACTGTATAAAATGTAAACATCTACAGGATGTTGCAAAAAACGTCTTTCAATCGTTCACTACGATTAAAACAGTGAGAAGCGCACAAGCAGGAATTTTTTCTGATGTCACATGTTCTGAATCAAGTAAAAGGAAGGTTACTCAGTTCTACTCATACGAGATGTCCCTCTTTAACAGTCAACATTCAACTTCTAGGGCCGTATTCACAAAGGGTGTTTAGCCTAATCAGCGTACAAATTCTGCATTAGGGGTACACAGGTTAAAGGCCTAGAAAACTATTGTTCTGCCTTCTGTATGCTGCCTGATCTCTGGCATTTACCCACACGATGATCACACACGTCTATCTTTCCTGCATCTCAGTGTGGGTGGACAAAAGAAAGTGGTGTACAAATTCTAGACAAGCCTGCCTGATCGTTCAAAATTTCCTTTGTACTCTTGGACTTAGACGCAGGATAGTTAGACGTGTGTGATTATCCTGCGGGCAACACACCATACAGACATCAGACAATAGTTTTCTAGGTCTTTAACCTGTGTAATGCAGAATTTGTACAGTGATTAGGTTAAACACCCTTTATGAATATGGCCCTTAAAGTCTTTCTATCAAGACACAAAAGCACCCAAAATTTCTCTATCTGCTGTTCAATTCTCCATTTACTGCAATTTTCAACGTTTTGCTCAATATCCACAAGTTTTGGACATTTTCTGGAACACCCTGTCTATTACAGATTCTATCATTATACCTATGGTTTTCCTGCAAATTTTAAAAGTCCCAAAACTTATAAATTACATTTAAAGTGAATCATACAAACATTGAAAGGATTATGTGAAGCTCATCACCTTTGTTGGTTATTAACTCGTAATAAGTGGTCTATGGCTGCGTTCAGGTCTCCAAGTGCTGTCCGTAACGCTGGAAGAAGACACAAGTTCAGTTGATCACAGGGCAAAAGAATGTCATGAGCTTTGGGAGCTCTGAAATGCTCCTCCTCACTTTCTGCCTGTTCAATATTAGGATCAGGCAAGTTTCTAGAGTACGGTAATGTAAATATCGCAGTCCTGCCCGACTAAGACCAAGTACATATCCGAGGTAAATTTACCCAATACATCTGACGTTACCCCCTTCTAGCCACATAGTTATGCAACCCATACAAATGGAGAATGCCAATGCTGGATCAATCTGTATCACAAAACGTACAAGATCCAATCCATGTCCAAAATTATGTGTCTTAAAATTCCTATCCGCTCATATGTACTAACATGCCATCACATTGTAAACTGTCCTTGTCGCAGCCATCGGCAATACAGCATTTTTTAAATACAGTAAACTCGAGTTTAAACCACCGGTTCATTATGTCCATAAGCACACCCACAATCCGAAATGGGCGGAATAAAACATAACAAGTATTACGCTGAATGGCTGGAATCGCCTGTCCAATCACAACCCCGTGACGGAATGAATAGCTGGTTAAGGCCTACGGTGAAACTGGCCTTACTATGGGTGTGCTTATGGACATAATGAACCGGTGGTTTAAACTCGAGCTTACTGTAAATATTTTCATTTATATTGCATACTATATTTTTTGTCTGTGCAGAGGGGCCAACTTGGTTTGAAATTTGGAGTCAATATAACAACAAAAGGTGAACTCACCTGCTATATTTGCTTCTCTGTTTACAAATCCCATCGTCTGTAACTGTTCAAGCTGAGAGGCAAACTGCTGCTCTGGTGGAATCGAACTCTGGAAAAGAAAATACATGTACCGGTACCACAAAATATGATTACAGATTCCTTATGAAAACACAAAAAATGTCTGCATACATGTGTCTGCATACATGTGTTATCAAGAGTGCTTTGCCCCATATGTACAGAATGCCACATTGTCTTAAAATCCCTAGTCCTGTGGCAAGAGATGGTAAGATGCAATCAATGCCAGGCTGGCCGAGTGGTGACATGGAAACACAAACCACAAGCACCCGATACATGTACTTCTACGGTTGCACGTTCAGTCCTCTGTCAGCCCCATTCATCTTGTGATAGAGAAGGTGTACAGTTTATGAAGCTAATAATCTTCATATTGTAAAAGACTTCCTGGTTGTCGAGATACACAGTGTGAGAGTTATGTAGTAACGGAACCAACCTGCTGTGATTGTCCCGTTCGATTCTGAGCCATGGCTTGTAACATTGACGTCATAAGAGTACTGAACTGCTCTGTATTTCCTGACCCACCAGATGACGTCGTCGTTGTCGTCGTCCCGCTTGATGTAGTTGGCGTCGAGGTCTGTGTAGTTGTCGTTCCTGTTGAGGGAGCCGAGGGAGTTGTGCGGGGAGGGAACGGCACGCCCGAGAGCCCTGTCATGCTGAAAATCCAAGATCAAGTGAGAACTTGTTTTCTACATGATTTCCCACCACATTTTCTGGGGGCCAGGTTTTGTGTTGTTCAACTGAATGTTTCAACCTGGTCCCTGAGGCTGATTTTACATAGGATGACAGGATTACATAGGATTACATAGGGCGACATGAAAACGCAGGCGAACAATGGCTTCACAAAGAACTCATCCCCATGAAACCTTTGTTCGCCTGCATGTTCGCATTGCGTGTCATCTGATGTAAAGTCAGCCAGATGGGTATTTTCGACCAAAGTGACGCAATGCATCAGTTACATCATTGTTTTGTATGCATATGCTATTCCAGGTACTGTAATTTCTACTGACAGAGCTGGTGCGACATCGTCACACTTACCTGCTCATCAGTTCGGGAGCTTCACTCTGCAACCGCTGCATCCCCTGTTGAATCTGAAGAATGGCCTCAATGGCAGCAGGGTTCGATATCGTCTGCTGAATAGCAGGATTCTGCATCTGGAAACATAACAGAAAACTTGTGGTTTGTTTTTCACAGTGTAAAGACAGCAATTTACCAAGTTGTCATCGCGATTATTGATGGATGATGGACGTGCTTTTCGAAATATAAATCTGTAAACCAGGTCGAAGAAATCAAAAGAAAATACCTGCTGTAACAGACTTGGTAACTGATCTCTAAGTTGAGCCTGTAAAGCAGGGTCATTGCCAAATAGTGGGTTATTGGCAATAATCGCTTGGGCAAATTCAGGGTTGTTACTCATTGACTGTAGCATAGACTGCATGTACGGAGCCTGGAACGCCTGGTTCATGAGGTTTGGATCCTGTGACATCTGCTGAAGTAGACTCTGCATTCCTGGACTGTTGAAAAACCCTGAAAGACAAGGAAACGTTTGGCTCAGTATACAGGAAATTCGAAAATGTGAGGCAGTCTAGGAAAACCTGTTGGATGTCGCAGTTGAGGCAAATGTTAATTGCCTTGGTGAACCAGCATATTTCAATAGCTGAAATGTACTTAGTAACAGATGAATGGTACAATCAATTCAGAGGCAATCTGTTGATCATCCAGCGACATCTGACAGGATTTCCTAGACCCCCTCACAAACATTGAATCAAGTGTTCAGCCTCAAATATGAAGTTATTAATAGTGCTTCAGAAAGCATTGGGCAAATTTAATGATCAGGAGGAAAACAGAGAAGGCGGAGAAAACCTACACTGTGAAAGAGAATTGCCCTTTCATTCATATGTACATGTACAGTGGGTCCGAATGGGGTTCAAATCCAGAACCTACGGAGTTGAATTTTTTGAAAATTGGAGGATAAAAGACCCAATTTCCCGGCATCTGCGATCAAAGATCGAACTGAGCAGCGGTCATTACAAGGAAGTCACGAATACTGACGGAAATTGCCGATCGACTGACCGAGTGTGTGATGTCAGAGGCTGTGCCAATGGTCACTGTTACGCTACTATTCCATTCACCACTGTTCATGACTGGAGTTGATTGACCAATCAGGAAGAAGGGCGCGAATATGGCGCGAAGAGACGTGAATACATAATGTGGATTGCGCATAAATTATTGATTTTCGTTTTGAAGTGGAGTCCCCACATGCATGGCGATTTCGTCAGTTAGTNGGTCCGTGTTTATGCGGCCTTGCTGACCCGACGTGGAATTAGAACCAGCTAAAATGCGAGGAAAATTTTCATAATCAAAATCAAATGTTTTATACATACGGTCAGGGTGATCAAGGATTGTTTCATGAGAAATTTATTTGTATGTATCAGTGTGCAGCAGAACAAACTCCACTGCCATATATATATCTTACCATCCACAGCAAAACCAGTCGCATGTCAGATTTCATAACAGGCAGACAATATTGAAACTGACAAACATTTGGTCTCAACCTGCCAAGGTATGAGCGGCATGCGACTGTTTTTGCTGTGGAGGGTCACATATCTCATTCAGTTTTGTATCGGTAATCAGTAGATAACACTAAAGTCGCCCTTTCTGAGTCAACATTTTTAGTGCCAACAGTATTTCATGTATGATATAGAGTGCCACGACACGGTAAACCAGGGCGATGTAATTGCCACGAAGTTTCCGATTAAAACGGCACGTAACAAACCATTGGCTCTCTGTGTCATGAGGCACTGTCCAGTTATCGGCACTCACATGGCTAAGTTCAATTGCAGTTCAGGGACCTGTTTCATAAAGTGACTTTAAGCTAATGGTACCATGAACTTAAATACATTTTCCATTTGGTTAAAGGTACCATTAGCTTAAAGTCACTTTACGAAACCGGCCCCAGGTTTCTGAAGTCGATTGAATGAGTACCGAAGCCAAACGCTAGGGAGGAGCTGATATTCCCAGCATTTGGGGTCTTCACTCATACAGACTTAGGCAACACCCTGTCATACTCCAATATAGAAATACGACACAACTTTGAGTTTATTTAATTAAATGAACCTCAGTACTTCCTGGATAAATGCATCACGATCTAACAAACAGATTAGAGCACTCACCTTGATTATTGACGAGAGATGCAAATGGATTTCCACCCATGCTCTCTTGAGCAGCGCTCATCATTGGCTCCTGTATGTCGTGGTACATCCTTTGCAGAGCATTGAAACCACCAGGAATTGACTGCAAGACAAAATGGGCGTCATCAAGTGCACAAAGTAAAGAGGCATGTCAACAGGGCTCGAAAAGTACCGGTAGCTGTTTTCATCGCCATTGGCTACAGGATTTTCCCATTTGGCTATAAAGGATTTTGTCAACTTCGCCATTTGGCTACAAAAATTCCTTGATTTTCACCATTTTAATCGCCATAAGTCCTTTCTATTTCCATTGGCAGTATCTCAATCATAGATATTTGGCTATGAAAATTTGTAGACATTTAGCCAAACGGCTACCTTTGAACAACTGAACTTTTTGAGCACTGGTCGAGAGAAGGTTTCATAGTATTTTGTATTTGTATTTGATTTTTCCGTCAGGGCCGAAGCCATAGCATTATTGGCCCTGGTAAGTACGGAAGAGGCCATCTCAAGCTATTCATGTTCCTCAATTGGATGGGGTCTTTTACTTGCCCTTGCAAAGAAACAAGGTACAAGGCACCACGGCTTACTGTCCCATGCGACGGACGTGTAGAGCCAGGAATGAAATCCTATATGACCCGGGCTGGATTCGAACCCGGGACCTGCCGCTTGCTGAGCGGACGTGAAAACCACTTGGCTATCAGGGCTCGTCAGGTATCATATAGTGAGTACATTGTATGGTAGACCACTGACCAAGTGTTAGCAGATGTCGTCTTCTATTTCACAAAGAGATATTTTCACAAGCGGGCAAGCATCATGGGAAATCCATTTGAGTTAGCTAAGTACATAATCGTGAGGCAGTCAAGGAAAACCCGTCGGATGTCGCATTTACCCCTTCCATTATACAGGACCCGGTGACTGGGTCCCACGTAACTTTCGTAGGGGTTTTGATGACCCGGTGACCGGGTCCCACGTAACGAAAGGGTTAAGGAAGGTGTTAAATGGCCTTGGTGGTCCTGCACATTTCTCAAGTTGAAATGTACTTTGTAACAGGTAAACAGTAGCAGATAAATGCACAATATGACAGCCCTTCCCTTGTTTATCATTCAGCGACTCAGATGGGTGTTTCTAGACTGCCACACATTTTGGAATGACTTTGTAACTTACCTCAAGATTGCTCATAGCCCTGTCCTGACTCCTCATCAATTCGGCCATCATGGATGGGTTCTGGGCCATCTCCATCATCTGTCTCATCATGTCTGAGTTGTTCAACATGTGACCGATCTCAGGGTTGCGCTGCAATTTGGAGAAAGAACATCCAGGCCCAAGCTTTCAATTACACTTTACAGTAACCACTGCAGTGCTGGCCAAATTTTGCCAAGTCCCAATAAACCAGCATGCAATGTCTTTGCAGGTGGTAATGCATTTTGACATAACGACATGTTGATGTCACTCGTAGTTCGGCACTCTGCATTTTGTCACCAGGTCCCAGTATAGAGGTTCTTCACGTGACGTCACAGCTCTAAATTAAATATCCGCCATATTGGCCGTCAAATGATGCAACATCACAGCATCAACACAGCGTTTCTGACGTGGTTTGTACGTTGTCGGCATTCATTGGACCTCTTCCACACTGTTCTACAGCAAGCCGTATGGACGATTCGCTTTGTTTTCAACACAGTTTTCACACCAGACCAACTACTTATGCTCAGAAACTGTGAGGGGTAACATGATTTGTTGAGCTGTATGCTCCCAGTGGTCTGTACGGGCCGCTGAATGTTTGAACCAAGAACAAGATGGCAGCCTCCATGGCTTATTTTGATGGCCAGTATGGCGGCCGTGTGACATCAGTGAAGAACCTCTATAGAGATTGTGCACGTGTGTTTGTTGCGGACGTCATCATGGTCAAAAGTGACGTCACAATTAGACTGCACGTTCTCTATAGTGGGAATCGGCAAGAAAGTCAATTTGTCCACTTAGAAAATTATACACCAATATCCATGAGAATTTTGAGTTTCAATTCGACATTGCCACAGTCAGACTACCTGTAAATCAGAATGTTTTAAAACAGACCAATCATTCACAAATCCATCACACTCAACAGTCTACATGCAATTCTTACCTCTATGAGATCTCTCATCTGGGGGTTACTCATGATGATTTCTCGCATGACCTCGGGATGTTCCATCAGCTGTTGAACGACAGGATTGTTCATCATCTGTCGCAACATCTCTGGGTTATTCATCATCTGGAACCGACAATACAAATGTGAACGTCAAGGGTGGGGATGTGAGCATGACATGACACGAGTATAGTTCGATGTAAGACAGGCCGAACCGAATACTTGTGCTTTCGTCATCAGACCACAGTGTTCTCCACGCCAATTAAAAAAAGGGCGGCCCGCCCCTCTTAAAAATACCGACAGGAAAATCCACCCCTCTTAAAAATGGCCCGCCCCTCTTAAAAATTCATTCGCCCTAATATTTATGGTTTAGATCACTCAATTATGCTCAGAAAACGCATCTCAGAGCACTAAAAGCCAAATTTCACTGCGGGAGGGCCCACAGACCCCCCGTCGGAAGTCACCTCGCGCGGTGCCTTCGGCACCATGCCCACTGCGCCCCTCTTAGACCAAATCCCTTGTAGAACACTGGACCAAAGACAAGTCATAACTCACACAAAGCACACACATAGAGAAGTCACCAATAAATTTCTTTTTACTTTCCTGATTCATGTTACATGTATGTTACATGTATTGTAGTTTCATTTCTACAGAGATTTATAATTTAAGCGGACTATTCGCGCCGAATCAAAGATTCCACAGAACAGTTTTCGGAGTGGCCGCTGCAATGCATTTACCAGTTGTTGTTACGAATAAAACAGGTTGTTTTATTATTTTTGGTTCACTTTGGACAGATGCGAACAATCCACTTTAAAGCGGACTATTCGTGCCGAGTCAAAGATTCCACAGAACACTTTCCGAAGCGGCCGCCGCAATGCATTTACCAATACCAATTGTTGTTACGAATAAAACGGGTTGTTTTATTATTTTTGGTTCACTTTGGACAGACGCGAACAATCCGCTTTAACATGTAAAACTTTGATAGCTGGCATTAAGGGCCATTCTGCCTAGTGAGGCATTTTTAACAAATCACATCATACTTCTCTTTGCATCCTTTCCTGCATTTGTGAGAACTGTTGTGAACCGAGGCCAAGACCGCTCAAACCCTGCAGACCACCCAAATTTCCAAGGCCAAAAGGAGTAGCTTCGACATTCGGCCGCTGACTTGACTAGAAAGATAGAACAGAAGACTGGGTAAGGTTGGGCACATGTCTCAACAGAGGAAAAGATGAACAGCCTTACAATACAATAGCTGAAATGTTCGTCTCTCCAGGTTGACAACACTCTAACAGTGAGTTACGCAGTACGGGAGATGTCCTTTTTTGGTATGTTTCCTGTTCAGGAAATACATGTATTTTTGAAAATTTTCTTGAACTCTTCCCTGGTTTGGAAACCCCTGCATGAGTAAATTTTTTGCTCTACAGACATTATACCAAGGTTTGCCACAGTAGCACCACTTGCAATATTCCCATTGTATTTTTGGCAATCAGGCCAATGCAGGCTCTCCATTGTTACCGTTTGTTACCCTGTGTTTTCACAGCTTTTCCCAAAAACACCTTTCCTAAATGTATTCTGGAAATAATTCAAGGAGGGCCTTACGATTTCCTCTTATGGAAACATTTTGTTTCCTGAAATGGAAATAAATTTCGCAGCCACATTTTCAGGACTTCCTAATTAGAAAAGTATTTTCCAAGTTTGGTAACTGATTTCCTACTTCTCCCGTACAGTGGACAGCAGTGGTAATAGTTGAATAAACTGATGACCAATGATGACTGATCAACTGCGACAAGTGCGTGCTTTCGCTGGAGCGTGCCACAAATATACATGTGTAAATGTACATGTACATGTACACTATAATCAGGGAGTACATTTTTATCAAACAATTCAGATAAATTTTTTTCCATTTCTCAAGGCATGCCAACGTGCAAACAACTTGCATCATGATCCTATTCCTAGTATTTGAAACATAACGACACTACGCGTATTGATGATATTACTTATAACGTTAGCTTTGTTAGACGCAACATCAAAGGATATACAAGTCTGAAAAAAAATCGATACAATTTATTGATATTACTGAAGGAACTTTCTGGAATGTTTCAACTATAACCGCTAGGCAAGTAAGTTCACAAATATAACACAAGTGGGTGGTACATGTAGCACTACACTTGAGCCAAGTCTGCAGCAGCAACTTCCACATTATTCTTGATTGGGAGTCTGACATTGTCGGAGACAGTGAAACCTATCATATTCACAGTAGACTGACAGTGACATGCTTATGTGCCAAACCAAAGAAAGAGAACGCACAAAAGTCGACACAACGGATGATAATAAATAGAAAGTCAACTTCCACAATTTTGCAAATTTTCGACCCCAACCGGGGTCTTCCTCAGGCACTTTTCAACTGAAAAGTGCCTGAGGAAGACCCCGGTTGGGGTCGAAAACTTGCAAAATTGTGGAAGTTGACTTCCTATTTATTACCTTATGTGCCAAACAGAAGCAGAACAAACCTGTTCATAACAGGTTTGACAAGATGACTTCACGCCAACATAAGCCGTGGTTACACTACAAAATCTCCGGGTTTTTTGCAGTCACACCTATGAATTGCCGGGCTTCAAGAAACCCGTGTCCAGAGATGCCAACCTCAAATGGACCCTTCCAGTAATTTTTCACCCCAAAAAGCCCAATTTCAAGTAATTTGAGGAAGGCTTCAAGTAATCAGTGGATGTATTCAACGTTACACACGGTCACGGTGCAAAAGACATGAAAATCATCCTCCTTTGATTGCTCCAAAACGGGGTATTTTTCCAAGTATTCCCGCCGATACCTCTGCACAGCCTTCAAACTTTTGACAGGCGGTCCAGCAGACATGATGACTATGTAACAAAGCCCGAAATCGATCAGAAAATCAGCAGATATTCCAACATTTCCCAGCAAAATCGCGCTTCACATGCGCTTTTATGGGCACCGCCATTCCACATTCATGAACCAGACGATGCGCAGTGGACAAAATCCAGCAATCTGCGCAGTTTAGTTTGTCAAAAGGCTGATAGACGTCTCTCATGCGCCGCATGAACAATCTCCACACATCGTCAAGCCACATGTTTAAAGTCAAGTGAAAAATTTTTTTTTGATTAAAAAAATTTGTTTTGCCGTAATTTTTCGGATTACGGCCGGAATAGCTGGAAAATCGGCAAAAAACGTAGAAATTACGGCAAAAACGTAATGGTTGGCATCTCTGCGTGTCTGAAAAACACGGGTTTCTGGAACACGGCAATCTCGCCGTGCTTTTCGAAATCCCCGTGTCTCATTAGTTCTTTAGCACGGCTACAGATGGCGCAGCCATTAAGTGACGTCATTTTCGCGCCTCCAACAATGTGGGTCAATAGAGAAATGACTGAAGAGTCAGTGCATGCAGCGCAACTGTCGCCGGGCGACTTAACTACAATGTAGTGGTGTGACCTCTCGCCGGGCTTTTCGCACACACGGGTTTGACACGGGTCTGGAAAAACACGGGTATTTTTATGTAGTGTAACCACGGCTATAATGAGCCCCCAGGCAACTTTTGCAGCAAGAAGATGTAGATACCGGAGGGCAAATTCATCCACTCACAAAATCAATCCTACTGTCACTTTTTTGCCATCTGTAATAGCATAAATATATCATATATTTGTCTAAATTGGCATGATTGGAATGCTATTGTTAGACTTACAGAACCTGGACCTTCCCGACTCCATCTGGGTTTGGCCAAGTTGTAAAGCAGCACAACCCTTCGTATGTTTCAGACAAACTGGAGGATACGGCTGCACAACCTTATAAACAGCTCCGTGCCCGAGGCACTGAATGTTCCTTGAGGAATGAGCTCATTTATTGATTACATGATTATGAAGTATTGGTTGGTCACTAACCAAGATATCAAAATATCACAGAAAGATACATGTACGGCGGTATATCTAATTCTAATGAAAGTGAATGACAGCAAACCTTGTGTTTGAATGTCATAGATTCCAGAATAATCTGGTACATGTGTACATAAGACTTCGACATGTTAGACACAAATTAACCTACTGCTATAAATATTTTGCAATTTTGGTCAAGATAATTCCAGAATATTCAATCAAGTACAGCCTGTAACTTTGATTGCTCTTTTATTGAATGAGACAGAGTGACAAAGTGTCTTCTATCATGTCTATCGGCTCCTTTTCGGACAAATCATGGATGTGATAGTGGACAACAGTACAGGCGACAGTTGGGTGTTTTTTGAAAACATGCCATGCACTGATTGATGGCACGAAAATGGGGAACCCGCACGACTGCAGATGGCGCTGTCAGTATGACCCGAATGACGTACCGACGTCACTTTTTTCGCTGTTGACGTCACGTCGTCAAAGCATGTGTACATTTTTCTACACAATTTTCCGTGGAAATTTCCCCAAAAGACGTTGTCAGTACTGGCATCCTGTGGCATTTCTGACGAAACAAAGCAGTTATATATGGAGAACTTTGAACATGAAACAGGGCCGTGTAATTTAATCAAAATCGAACCAAACAGAGTGGTTTATTTTGGGGCAAGAAGTCAATGGAAATACTGTTAGAAAATAGGACTTCCGGGTCTTACACTGACAGCGCCACGTTGTGGTGTAGTTCTGCGGGTTCCTCATTCCATGTCATCCTGTGATTGATTTCAACACATTGGAAAAAACTTTTGAAAACGAGGAGAGTGTCAGAACCCCGGATGTGCGCTAAGGACTGTGAACTTGGGATTTGTCTATTTACTGTAGATCAATAAAGACAACACTGGTGGTGCAGGAGATACAGATCTTGAGTCAAAGTAGATCAGTGAATGCCTTGAATCAGATTTTACCAGAAACACTAATCTGTCGTGATGAAGAACTTACCAAGTTTGTGCTGGCAGAACTGGTTGGTGATGCCTGTGCAGCCTGTTCCTGTGCCTGGATAATAAAACAATACAACATTGTGTAAGTGACCTTGGAAGAAAAATGTAACCTACTGACATGTTACGGCCCTTGCCATGTTACATGTAAGAAATGATATCGTCATTTGACAATAGAGCATAAATAACACAATTGGACAATTTTCAATGAAGGATGCAGTGAAATTCATAATAGGGCCGTTTAGACGACAGGCAAAAATCCACATGCAATCTGATCGAATCCGATTGTGGTTCAAAACTCTTGTGTGTGAACGCTACCCAATGCGGTCCAATGTGGATTTTCGACCGCATTGGAGCACATACATGTACGACCACATTCAAATCTCGTCTAAATGCAAATGAGACCCGATACGGGTCAATCGGATCCAATCGGATTGAATCTGAATGCATTTTTTGGGCTTGTCGTCTAAACGGCCCTATACATGTACATTAGTACCGGTATACAGAATTCATCATACATGTAAACAGCATTCAAACTGCTTACTTCACAATTAACAGGAAATTAAACCTACCCGATTTGCTGATTTGATGACCAAATGAACCGTAAGACCATCCTTTATTCCATGTTGTGACAAAGATTCATCATCCTTTAGGATTTTCCCAGCAAAAATGAGGCAGAGCTGTTCAACAGGTGTGTCATCAAACTTTGAGGAAATTATTGATTTGAACTGAAAAGAAAAGACAAATTCTTCAGAAAATGGTTTTTGCGTTCGGAAAGTTGAACTTGATCGCGTCGCGTAATGCTGTTTCATCATCCGATCCCACAACAAGCTGACTGGTGTCCGTATCACGAAGGTTTGCAGCTAGTTTGAAAAAGAAGACATGGTAGGTTTTGAAAATCGAATTTCCGTCCAGATACCAGGGCTCACATTTGGGGCGATGTGGGCGAAAATTTCGCCCAAAATAACTCTTAGAGAGACATAAAGTCGCCCCCCCCTCATTTTTTTTAGGGGTATATAATCCCCTCTGAAGCATTTTTTGCACCCCAAAATGCCCAAATCTGCTCCTAAATGCCCTAAAATATCATCATTAAGTGTTAATTTCTTGCAAAGAGGCTGCAATCAAACAACTTTGTTAGATATGTTGTCCACAAACTTTTTGTGAAGTCTCCCTCTTGAGAGTGAAGTCTCCCAAAAGTTTGAAGAGGGAGACATTATTTCTCCCTAATTTTGGACCCAAGTGCGAGCCCCGACATACAGCAGAGCAAGCATAAGGGAGTTCTCATCATTCGACGCGTGTACTATTACGGATAACTGTTTGTACATGTACATGCATCTGCTGACGATAACGTAACTTTCTCCCAAATTAAATGTCTTGTCGAATCCCAGCGGTGTTTTCCTACATGTACTTGCGCAAAAACGTTTTATGTCTGAAAGTTGTTCATCACTAAAAATCACAACACCGAAATTCTTGCTCGTTTCCACGCCGTGGATCATTGGAAAGGTGTTCGATGAGGTAGCCAAAGCGTTCAGATGGTCTGCTAGCTTTTTTCGTATTCACGCCTGCTATCCTGGTAGCGGTGGAAGCTTTCTTCTTTGACCGGGTTTATTTATTGAGCCGCTCGATGAATAAGCACTACTTTCGGTCTTATTTGTCAAGCCGCTCGACGCAAGGGCCCAACGCGCCGCGTAGCGGCCAACAGCGAAGCTAGCCAAAGACTTGTCACGGGTCAATCAATAGAACTGGACTCATAGGAAATATGCACCTAATGTTCAGATGGAATATACCGGACGGTTGGTTCACGTTTTTAGTGACTGTGAACGTAGATGGGTACATTATGTAGCGATATGCTGACAGATTTGCTGGGGACTTGCTCTGTGGATGTTGTAAAATGCGATTTTTGGAAGATTATTCTGATTTGCAACGTCATTTTTAATTAACATAAAAATATGTTGAGTAGTTGGGATATGTTTATAAACATTTATTGAGCAGCCACCGTCATGACGTGGCCGGCTGGCGCATCGGTAGAGCGTCCGGCTCTGAATCCGGGGCGCCGGGTTCGAGCCTTGCGATAGGATTTTTTATTTTTTTCACATGTCAGTTTCTCTGCTTCTTTTTTTTGCTGAAAACGTCTTGTCGCAGGATGAATATCTCCCCAGCCCTTCCATTTCCCTACAAATCTGCATTTGCTAATAAATACTTATAACCACAGATCCCTGTCAGCTGCCCTGCATTCAGAGAGACTTTTCACTAAAGTCTCTCTGAATGCAGGGCAGCTGACTACCATCTACATTCCCCTCCCAGTCACCAAAAATATCAACGCCACAACTAACGTTCAAGACTACTGGATGAGGAGTACATGTACGTGGATTCAGTGTTATTTATCGAGCTAGCTTGACAAGCAGCCTTCAAATTCAGCATTGTTTGTCGAGCTGGCAATAAAGACACGCCTCCTCATGAATATGCAATGGCTTCAGCTTGTTTAGTTCGGAAGTCGACAGTGCGGTGGTGCTTCATTGCTCGCAACATGGGGGTCTCCGAAGCCAATTTATCCTTTTTTCAACCCTTGTTTCTGTGTGATGACCCAAATCTTAGACACTGTGGTCGCATGCCTAGCTTCAGACTCTCGGTTTTCGTCAGTCTCAAGATTTATCCGCTGGGGTTTGTGGGTCAGAATCCGCCGTTGAGTCCGAACACCAGGGTGTGCCCAACAGGATGATGCGACGATTCTGTAGACGATTTTATCAGTGTCACCACTAAGAAAAAAATAATTAACCAGTTGTTCTATGTAGAACTATTGCAAAAGTCAACATAATTTTCTAAGAAAAGGAAAACAAGAAAAAGAAAAAAAAATGAAAAAAACATCATGACCACAAGGGAATCGAACCCTAGACCTACTCCCCACATCTTTGCAATGTGCCAATCAACACACTGAAGATAGTGGTAGAATATTTATCACCTGGTTCCGGAAATACGGGCAGCTCGACGTTTAAGCCCAATTTTGCATACTGTTTAGCGAGCCGGGCTTGATAAATAGCCACTTCGTTCTTCTTTTCATAATGCTTTTTGTTCAGACTTGCGGGGGCTTCGAGTACATCGGCTGCGCCAACTAGGTCATCGTATACTTTTTGTGGGTTGTCCGTTTTTGTTCCATCAGCAATATGATCCATGGTTGTCCCAGGCCTTCTGATGAATTCATAGTCCGTCTTCCGCGATAATCCGTGTGAGATGCGACCAGGGAAAATTCCGACATACTCAATCATGGCGATATTCTTGGCACGGTCGTTCGGCAACTGTAAAATCTGAGTTACCCTATCTTTTTTAAAAAAACATCCTATCCGCCTTTTTAGCAATGTGTAGTACCGCTGTACTTCAATCAAGGATATCCTAGATGATGTCGGTTGGGGGTCGAGGCGAACAAACACGTAACTCTTTGCGACATGTTTACGGAAGCAATATTTACCGTCTCTTGCGAACAGAGTCTTAATATGCACCGTCTGCGATTAGATACGTTGTTTTCGGAGATGTCCCTGCGGCGTGATTCCACACTCCACAATCGTCCCAAAATTCACAACTTTGCTCCAGTTTCAGAAACGTTTCTGAATTACAGTACATGTAGGCCTAGTCTCAGTAACTGCGACTCTGTATGCTCCGCTTTTGCTGTTACAAACTGACTTTTACATAGCGCGCATACAGAGTCTCAGATCGCCCAATACATTCCCTGTGGAGCACCTCCGCCCCGAATTCCGGGCGGGCACTGTTAATTCACACTACCGGGACGAAAATCCACAATATTGTATTCCTGTGTTGTTGAGCTATCGTCGATACACCATATCCGAGTGAATTTAGTAAAATCCCGTTCTTATTTACTTCCCAAATCGAGTTTAAAATCCGCNTCGAGGGGAACAAACACGCAGTGTTTCTGCCAGGAATTGTTTTGGGGGGGGGGGCAGAGAAAATTTGACAGAATTCTTGGTCAAAAACACAAAGTTTGACTACTTTTGATTTTTTAAGGAGGGGACATACCCCCCTGAACCCCCCTCTGGTGGAAACACTGACACGTAACTCTTTGCGACACGTTTACGGAAGCAATATTTACCGTCTCTTGCGAACAGAGTCTTAATATGCACTGTCTGCGATTAGATACGTTGTTTTCGGAGATGTTCCTGCGGCGTGATCCCACACTCCGCAATCGTCCCAAAATTCACAACTTTTCCCGGCTTTGCGGCAATTCACGTTCTGTTGATTGTCTATAGGCCTATGAAATGACATTTGTCATTGTTCTTGATTCCCGGCAGTACAGTACTGAAGGATGGATGTCAGCAGTCAGATCTTCCAACAAGGCGACAATGTCCGGGAGATCCAGCGGCCTTGACCGGGCCAAGGGATAACCAATAGGTGGGGAGTCATCAGGTGAGTTCGAGAAGTCTACCTCGGTATCTGAATGCGCAGTAGCATCGATCACACTGTGGTCATCATGGGCGTGAACTCCGATCATGTGGTGGTGGTCGTCGACATCATCCCAATGAGCATCGATACTACCGCTGTGGTCGTCATCCAATTTCGTGTGTTGGTCATCATCCGAATGCAGTGGGACATCGTTCGCCTGGTGGTCGTCATGCGCTGGAACTCCACTCACGTGGTCCTCGTCTCCAACATCCTCTCTCGTGGCATCCTCCACCCGGCTATCCAAGAAATCGACGTCAATTGGAGCAACAGGTGCAGCGCAGCGTCTGGGGCAAAGCGCAACGAAAAGCGCAAAGGCTCCAGTTTCAGAAACGTTTCTGAATTACATGTATGACTCGCAAAGCCCCCGTAGGCCTGCCCTACCGTAGGCCTAAAATGAATAAAGCAAACCTACATACATATTACATTACATCATGGTATGTACTTAGGGCATCCACGTCGGTCTAGGCCTGCTGTTTGTACGCCACACTGAACATGTCGCAATGCATACATGTACATCAGCTGTACATCCACGTACATTTTGTACACGATGAATCTGCATGTTTTCTGCCGACGTCACAACTGCGGAAGCGACGAATTGGATGGCGATTTTGGGCACCAACAACCATATGTACCGCACCATACAGGTTTCTAACTATAGATATTCACCTCTTTGATAGTTGAAGTGGGAGAAACTTCCACCTCGCGTTTTTCTTTCGGAGTTTTCACGATAATTGTGATCGTATTTCCAGACTGTTCTCCTGCATCCGCCATTTTGATAACATTTAATGTAGTGTTTTATATGGGTAAAAGAGGGCGCTGAGAAACGGGAAGTTGCACATGGCCAGAAATTTTTTGTTTACATTCAGTTAAAACAAGGTTAAAAGCCCATTTAAATGACACCCTGCGGTAAATTGTGCTTCACAATCTACCCTTAATGAATCAAATATAGTAACAAGGCCTTGGAATCAGAATGAACATGCAGTGTCAGTGATGAACATGTAACAATGGACCCAACCAACTGCATGTACAGAGCTACATTACATACACATACATACACACAGCATATGTAGTAAAGTATAGGGTGTTTCAAAAAAGTGAACACATCATAATCATTCAAAAGATAGAAGTGTCCGTGTGGAATTGGGCATCAGATTTAACCACGATGTAGGCTCGTAGCCAAAACCATGGAACAAATTTAGGGCTAAATTTGGAGATCGTGAAGGCGGAGAAATTACTAGATCATTTTAAGGACCTTCTTCTAAGCATGGAGGTAGTATTGAGAAGGAGCGAACACGGACCCCACATCAAACAGTACAATCATCGTTCCGCTGTTTGCTAAAGTGATTAGGGGGACAATAGGCTAATAACGCCGCACGATGGTCGGAAAAAGCCGATCTAATCTTCGGTAATTTCCGTGTGCAGTCAGCACTTCCCTTGTACAATGGTCAGAGTCCAAACAATAGAAGGGAACAATGGCAGTGGACGTTGCCTACGCACGAAAACTGAAAAATTCATCGTTTTCATCGCGTCAAAAACAGCACCTCGCAGCATCTCGCACTGAAACGACCACCCGTATATGTTACCTGAACTAATCATCTTTTAAACTATCATAACGCAATCCTCTTCAAACTTTTCAGATGCGAAGAATCTCATTATCATTATCATTATNTACCAGGCAATAGCCGTCAATGTCATATCGTAAAAGAAGCTATGCCTGGTCGATATGGTTACCATAACTAATGTAGGCCTATGACTCGCAAAGTACCCGGTACTCTCTCGGTAGCCTACCGGGCGGCCTACCGGTAGGCCTAAATATTATATAATTTTATGAATAAAGCAAGCCTACATATTACATTACATCATGGTATGGGCTAGGACATCCACGTCGGTCCAGGCCTGCTGTTTGTACGCCGCACTGAACATGTCGCAATGCATACATGTACATCAGCTGTACATCCACGTACATTTTGTACACGATGAATCTGCATGTTTTCTGCCGACGTCACAACTGCGGAAGCGACGAATTGGATGGCGATTTTGGGCACCAACAACTATATGTACCGCACCATACAGGTTTCTAACTATAGATATTCACCTCTTTGATAGTTGAAGTGGGAGAAACTTCCACCTCGCGTTTTTCTTTCGGAGTTTTCACGATAATTGTGATCGTATTTCCAGACTGTTCTCCTGCATCCGCCATTTTGATAACATTTAATGTAGTGTGTTATATGGGTAAAAGAGGGCGCTGAGAAACGGGAAATTGCACATGGCCAGAATTTTTTTGTTTACATTCAGTTCAAAGCTCAAACAAGATTAAAAGCCCATTTAAATGACACCCTGCGGTAAACTGTGCTTCACAATCTATCCTTAATGAATCAAATATAGTAAAAAAAGATACTGAAATTTACAAGCAGGATGAATATGTTACTAACTGCATGTCACATTTTAGCTAGGCACACAGAGCAGTAGGCCTAGTACATACATGCATATGTAGCTAGTAAAGTACAGTGTGTTTCAAAAAAGTGAACACATCATTATCACTCAAAAGAGGTGTCAGTGTGGAATTAGACATCAGATTGAACCACGATGTAGGCTTGTAACACGAAACCATGGAACGAATTTAGAATCCCCAATCAAAAAAGGTAGCCTACCGGTAAAAAGGCGGTACATGTCACTGTAGTCGATTGACGAAATAAGCCGCATTGATTGATTGAATGCAATGATAGATTTCCATTGTGTGGCATGAGTGTACGTCAGTCACTTCCGATCAGGGATTTTAAAGTTTAGACCTAATGGAAATGATATTGGGCCGCGATGCTTTTTATCGATCACTATCAGATCAAAATCATTCTTGAGGAAAGTGGATAATTGAAGAAAATGATGGCCCTTTGAGGAGATTCAAACAATTTTTGCACATTTCTTGTCATTTCATCCTAGGCCTATTCGGATTGCACTTTTAACTTTGTAACTAGAAAATACTGATTTTTTGTTTCTTTTTTCCAGTACAGTTCCTCTCACAAGAGCTTCTTCAATGATTTCACTGAGTAATTAAGGTGTTCCAACAGTCGAGAGTATAAACATGGATGAAGAAAGCTGTGATTCATTGGTCACTGCAATTGCGACTTGTGATGTTGTTGATGATCTTTCTAAGAAGGAAACACTTGTTCAAAGGACCGGTCAAAGTGATACACTTGTTCAAAGGACCAGTCAAAGTGATACACTTGATCAAAGGACCGGTCAAAGTGATAAAGAACTGACAGAAGAAGAAAGAGCAAAGCTTTCCAAACAGGATAAGAAGCTGGTTTCTGAATTCAAACAGAATAAGTTAGAATTAGAAGCCCAGAAAAACTGGGATTTGTTTTACAAGAGGAACACAACTAAATTCTACAAAGATCGTCATTGGACAACTCGTGAATTTGAAGAACTGAACAATGGAGAGGTAATCCTTCAGTAGATAACAAGAAAAGGACATCGGAGTGATGTCAATGGTTTCCCATCCTGAAGACATGGCCAGTCTACCACTTGCCAATTTCCAGTTGAAGTTTTGAGAAATTTACTACTGGTACTCTAGAGCTAAATGTGACCTTGACCTCAGTCTGACCTTGAGTAGCACCGGTATTGCGTAACTGGAACAGGCATCCTTGATTAAACCTAGGAGGTTAATACAGGCTTCTAATTAGTTTTCTCCTGAAATTCTGAGCAGATTTGCATTTTTGAAGTGTTTGATCTTGACCTTGACTTCTGACCTTCAAGGTCATTGCGTAATCTGAAAGGTCATCATCGATAACCAAGGATGAAGGTGCTTCTACCATCACCAGGTTCTGATTTATTTCCTGTTATCAAATTTGCATATCAAATGTCAAAAAGGGGATTGTGGAGTGTGTCTGTTCCACTTCAAAGATAACTACTAACCTTTCTGCTTCCGACACTGATCACATGTCTACTTTCAGATAGTCAACAACCTCAGGATTTTGGAAGTTGGATGTGGTGTTGGAAACTTCTTGTTCCCTCTACTTGAAGAACATCCGGGAATATTTTTCTATGCCTGTGATTTTTCTCCAAGGGCTGTTCAGTTCGTGAAGGTATTGTCTTCATTTAATTAAATAGCTAGATGTCATATTTCTAGACTGGTCCCTGGTCTATAAATATAAAATATATAGACCGGTACTGCCTGCGAGTTTCATGGCGTTGATTGGTCCAATTCGAAAACCAACGGACTTGCCACAATCGGTTGGAAAATCAGCCATGTGTCATTCGCTATGGCACTTTTTAAGGCTTTTGCATGCATTGGTTTCAAGGACCCATACTCAGTCTTTCGTCTGGCATTGATTACCGCTAAGGCACGCTTTGTAGCAAGCGAAAAGTGATATTTATTCTCTGCAATGTTGATATTTACCAGCCGCCGCCATGATTCCTCGTTGCAACTGGTATCCGGTCCTTCACCATGTGGTTGTATGTGTTCTAAGTACAGTCATGATTGGATACTAGTCACTTCCGGCGGCAGCCAGATTTCTGCCGTCCTCAGTAGCCAGGACCGATCCTCCGCTACATCCAGCCCGCCAGCGCCACCAGCGGAGGATCGGGTACCAATCTAGTCATATTTCAGGAAAAGTGACTTCTTAGCAAATATATTTAGTTGGCAAAACTCCCCAAAAATTCACTGCTCCTGTTATTCAGAAAAAGTTGTCTAGTAGGCATACACTGGTGGATATTAGGACACTTTCAAAATTCTAAGTCGTTTCCCTCTTTTGCTTTCTTTTTGTCTCTAACCACTGGTTATTTTTCTTATTAATCAGAACATTTTTTCCTTGGCAAGTGGGTTATATAATCCCATAAGATTGTCCATGCCAAAGGTTAGTGACCCATCATAATTATCAACACATCTTTTAATTTCATGTTCTTTGATGTCTGAAATGATCTTTCATGTCTGATCTATGTGTAATGGTATATTTTTTTCCAGGAAAATCCATTGTACCATGAAGACAAATGTCACGCCTTCCAGTGTGACATTACTAAAGATGACATCACTGCCAATGTGCCAGCAGAGAGTCTGGACCTAGTCACCATGATATTTGTTCTCTCAGCCATACATCCAGACAAAATGACTGAGGCACTGAAAAATATAGCAAAGGTGTGTACTGGCGCTATGTCTGTGTTCCATTTATTCTTGTCAAAGTGGAGGCGAAACTAGTAAACTGAAGGTACAATATAACTGGCATGAGCAATACCACAAAAGATGCCCCAAACTGAAATGTAAGGCAGTCAAGGAAAACCCGTCGGATGTTGCTGAATGATCAACAAGGGATGTCAGATTGTCTATGCATTGATCTGCTGTTATTTACCTGTTAAAATGTGCTGGTTCACCAAGGCCATTAAGACTTTCCTAAAATGTGACATCCGACGAGTTTTCCTATACTGCTTCACAAATGACTCGCTGACTCTCTTTTCAGGATCCTTTGCATAGTTTAGTTTAAACTTGTGTATATTTTCAGGTTCTTAAACCGGGAGGGAGTGTCCTATTTCGAGATTATGGACTTCATGATTATGCCCAGTTACGATTTGCACCAGGACATAAACTTCAAGACAATTTTTATGTGCGACAAGATGGGACCAGGGCTTATTATTTTTCGATAGGTAGGGATATTACTTGAGTTGCAAAGTACTACTAGTTATGAGTTTGAATGGTTACTTGATCAGCACTTATGATCCATCGTTCTGTGTTACGAGATGATAACCTTTCTGATACTCCTCCTCCCACCACAGGGTTATCATCTCGCTCCACTTTCATACACTCCCAACACAAAGATTTGTGTATGAAGAGGAGCGCGACCGAAGCCCTGCGGTGGGAGGATGCCTGATACTTGGCATTTCATAGAAGTTTTATATCCAAAATGTTTTTCTTTCAAGTGCTTGCTAATTTTTGTCATTTATATTTCAGATATTCTGTCAGAACTTTTCAAAAAATCAGGATACAAAATTTTGGGCTGTCACTATGTGCACCGTACCACAGTGAACAAAAAAGAAGGAATCAGTGTGCCACGGATATTTGTTCAAGGAAAGTTTCAGAAGATTCAAAATGAGGAGAGTAAGAGCTGACAAACAAAAGACATGTACCTCTTTAGTCTCTAGTCTTGTGTTTATACTTTATCCTCGCCTCTAAGAGGTCAGTCCAGAGTGACCATGACTAGGCCTTTGTTCCATACTAGGCGCCGGAGCTTCGTTCTTTGTTCGATAATCAGAACGAGGAAGTTTGTGGAATATTGTACCCACAATGACCTGGCAATGCCTAGCCTTGTCTTGTAAGTGTCACCTCCTGGACATTAATGACTGACCTCTTAGAGGCAAGGATAAAGTATGTATGTTAAATACCTGTAGACATCATCCTTCCTTCATGTAAGAAAAATTTACACATCTGCCAATAAAGTCTATCATCAAAAGAGGAATTGTATTGCATTTTGTCCTCGAACATGGACTGTCCCGTGGGCAGCAAGTCAGGTCAACTCGCATTATTCATGCATTACTCACACCTACATTTGTGGTATGATGACCAGGCAGATGACCTTGAAATGATAGTTTCATGACACTCCTGCCACAATGTAAGTGGAAGATGGGTACCAGCAAAAATTCATAAGCGTCTTATAAATTTTTGGTACCAGTAAATTCATTTCAACCTCTGTCCACCAGGGCCCATATTCATAAAACCTTGCTAGGCTTAGTTGCCTGCTAAAGTGCCTAGTTTGTACAGGCGAATGTACACAACTAGCAGCCAACTAAGCTAGCAAGGTTTTATGAATATGGGCCCGGTCTTGTGATTACATGTACCGGAAGGTGCCAATATGGCAAGGTCAGTTAATTCCACACAGGTAAAGCTGATGTGACAACTGATGGATCTCAGATGGCTGGAATGTCTGCTGCAATATACATATACAGGTAACAGATCGTCACAGAATCAAGTAAGGAACTATAACAACTACATTGGTAGCTAAATAATCCTCTAGATTATCTTTATCTTCATTAATTTACACATGAAAATTTCACAACATAATTTCAACTAAAGGACGTGAGACCACAAACTTTTAGATGGCAGCACTGTCCTTGTACCGTAATAAACAGATTTACCAAATCTCACCAGTATTACTGCTAGAAGTACCAGTAGGCCTAGTATGATTTAGATTGTGGTGGCCTCACTAGTAGAGCATAATCTAAACCTTCACTTCTGTAGCTAAAGGACACACTACATGATGACAGTGGGATAAAGTGAAATGCATTAATAATCCTTCCTTATGATAGCATCTTCTTCAAAATCAAATATTGCTGAACACCAGCGCGGAGCCATAACTACATGGAGGGTTTTAGGTCCTGGGGAGGCAAAACACCTCATTTTGAAATTTTCGGCTAAAATATGCATGAAAGAATTTTTTGTGACATCATATCTAACAACCCAACCCCGGTTGGGGTCGAAAATTTGCAAAATTCGGTGACGACTTTGTTACTATCTTTTTGTGACATCAAGTGGGCATTTGCCCGCCCCATCTTTATGCTGGCTATGGCCCTGCAGCATACCGGTACATTCCAAAAGGGAGTTACATCATGTATGATCATGTACCATCATGTACCTGTACTGGTAACCACAACTCAATAAGTACACAACAATAACCAGATCACGTTACAAGAACTCTGTCAAAAATGCATATGGCAATTCATGATTTAGGAAGTTAATCTACAGTACATTCTAAATCCTGTGAACACCGGCTTCAAAATCCCGAAATACAGATTATTGCCAAAAGTGAAGAGATAACCTCACAATTATCAAAATCTTGAGATGCAGCATATTCACTGATCATGTTTTGCCCTTACAAAACTATTCAGCTTATTAGAGTACTTCAAAATATGTTGATCAAAGCAGCACTGCAATTTTGCAGAAAAGCATTCATTTGAATATGCAGGGCACCAACGCAATGGGAGACTTTCCTGCCGTCAGAGGCCACCACAAGTTAACGGTCCTAGCACGTCACGAAATTCGACACCACAGAGAAGAAGTGCACGCCATGACGTCATCCATAATGATGCGGACACCATGGCTTATGTCTTTGATGTCAAATTTTGTGAAGTTTTAGGACCCCTAGCAGGCGGCCTCCGACGGCAGGAAAGTCTCCCATTAAGAGGGCACAATGGCATTCGCCTTTCCCTCCCTCATTGCCAGTCTGGAAACTTGCAAGATGACATAAGAAATGTCGAACATTACGAACAGAAGAGTTGTCACAAAATTGACAGCCATTACAATTAATTACCTATTATCAGTAGTCTCCATGGAACTAGTCTTATTTACCCCAACCCATTTTTCAATTTACATGTACATGTACACATGAAGTTCTATGCCAAGTTGTGCTTTTTGTACAAATCCAGTACATCTTGCACATCATCTTTCGATCCCAGGAAGATAGGCACACGTTGATGTATCGCATCAGGCACAACGTCCAAGATGGGGATTTTTCCAGTTGATGCCATGCCACCTGCCTGTTCCATCACGTAGGCCATTGGGATACACTCGTATAAGAGACGAAGCTGAAATGAAATCAAAATATTTTCTCAGGCAATTTCTTAAATCTGATGAGTTGTTGAGAACATCAAATGGGACAATCTGAACTTTCCTGGTGACAAATTTCTGTTTTCTGTACCTCAGTGAGAACGATTAAATACCAAGAAGTCAACTTACAGAAACTTGTGAATTTTCAACCCCAACCGGGGTCTTCCTCAGGCACTTTTCAGTTGGAGAGACCAGAAAAGACTGTGTCTTTTCTGGTTTGTGAAGATTGTGTCTTTTCTGGTCTCTCCAACTGAAAACTGCCTGAACCGGGGTCGAAAATTCGCAAGTTTCTGGAAATTGACTTCTTGTTATTTATCATTTTGTGTGTCAATTTTTGTGCTTTCTCGTTCTTTGGATATATAAGTGAGAATGATTAGTTACCAACTGGTACAATGTGCAGTTACAAATCTTACAGTATTATCATACATAGATGTACATCTGTTTTCTCTAAAATCATAATCTCACCTTGCCCTTGGGTGCATCCTTCGTTGCAGGGTACATGAAAATCCCTCCATATTTCAGAGTCCGGTGAACGTCAGCTACCATTGAACCAATATACCTGGCACCATATGGTTTCTTCCCTGGCTAGAAACATAAAATGTGAACATCTTGGAGCATGGGAGGCAATAAGCCAATTGTTCAAGATGGTCACCTGATGGTCACATATTTGAATAGTTTGGTTTCCGAACCCACCGCCAGGGCTAAGAGGGTTCGGTGCTGGCTTCTGAGCATTTCCTTTTATGGCGTTACTATTTTTAGAACTGGGGAATCCCATATCCAGTCGAATAACAACGCTTCTCGCAAGCATTCAAGCTGCTTAGGCTTTAGATATCTGTAGAACACATCGCATGAACAGTTTATCTGGGCAAGAGCCCTCTTTGAAAGTAAATTAAACTTTGAAACTAATTCGAATTCGCATAAAAATTCTTTGCTCAACTCCAACATGTTATCGTATGTCCGTCATTTTGTCTACTGCTCACATGACAACGGCGTGGGTTGGAGCTCCTCTTGTGATGTCAAGACACCAGAAATCTCGGTGTCAACGGAAAGCCAGTACCGAACCCTCTTAGTCCTGGCGGTGGGTTCGGGAACCAAGAATTTTTTAAAGGGGAACAAGGAGAAAATTTGACAGAATTCTTGGTCAAAAACACAAATTTTGACTTTTTAAGGAGGGGACATACCGCCTGTACCCCCTCTGGCGGAAACACTGGCTAACTGGTGGTGGCCTCTAAAGGCAATAAAGTCTCCCATTGTGGCAAACTACAAGTAACGTATAATTGCAAAGAAACCACGTTGAGTCTTATAAGTCTCCTGCAAAACTTGTTGTCAGACACGGGTCTCGCCAGATATGTAGAAAACTTACCCCGGGATCTTTCTTGGAGTTGACATATTCCGCCACGGCTGGGTCCCAAGACTTGGCATAACCCTCATTCAATGAGTAAATCTTCCCTCGAGCTGGCACCCTTATGTTTGGATCAGTCAAGATGAACTCTCCAATGGCCTGAGAGAATAACAGTGAATCAACAATTCAACACCACTGTGCAGTGAACATTAAATAATAACGGGTTTCTAAGGTGAAAGACATACTAGTAGCTTCCTACCGGACTCGAACCCACGGACCTTCGCATTAGACACCGATTACATAGAAGTATACGGTATACGAAAACGCCGATTAACAATGGCTTCACGGTCGTGAATCCATTTGAAGCCTTTGTTAACCGGCGTTTTCGTATACCGTATACTTCTATGTAATAGGGGCCTTAGGCATTCACTGTGCAGTGAACAAGTGTGCTATCACCCGCCACAGGCTGGAGACTTCTTAACATCCATCTAAATTTTGTATTAGTATATCATAGATTTTTCCATCAGGGCCGAAGTCACAGCATTATTGACCCTGGTAAGTATGGAGGAGGCCATCTCAAGCTGTTCATGTTTTACTTGGATAGGGACTTACACTTTGCCCTTGCAAAGGCGCAATGTACAAGGCACCACAGTTTACTGTCCCTTGCGATGGACTTGAAGAGCCAGGGATGATTTATCCCACATGGCCCAGGCTGGATTTGAACCCGGGACCTGCCGCTTGCTAAGCAGACGTGATGATCACAAGGCTAGACATCCATCTAAATAGCTGTCCTTGGGGAAGATTGTAATTTGGCCAATGGTCTACTACAACAACTACAACTTCTCTTACTTATGAATTTTTGGTTCACCACGACAATCCCCCAAGGCATAAACATCCTCATACTATGTGTCCACTTACAGGATCTAACATGAACCCATTCACACCTTGTCCAGTTGACAGAACAACCATGGTGGCACTACCGTAGAGGGCATATCCTGCAGCAACAACATTACGACCAGCTTGCAACGCATCATTCTCAGAAGCTGGGCAATCTGAAGTCTGAGAGAAAATAAGTTATGTCAGTTCACTGACACAGCATAGTTGTGTGGTAGTCAGGGGCGTAGCTAGCTTTTATGGCCTAGGGGGCAAAATTGCTCGAGTCTGAAGGGGCGAAGCTGGAGGGTGGTCTGGGGGTCCCCCCCCCCAGAAAAAAATTGAAAATCTACATCCTCTCAGATGCATTTGCCCCACATCTGACACCANGGGGGGGGCATTTGCCAGCTACACCCGTGGTAAACCATAACTTCTCTGTGAACAACCAGCATTAGCATTTAAGCCCCATTTCCACTACAGAGGATTCTGCTGCAGCTTGCGACGAGGTTTTTCACAGGAATTGGATAATTAACACACCATGTATTGTAAACCATTCTAAAATACCTTGGTATCTCGTGCGTATGTTTCAAATGGATAATGCATTAGCCTCATTTTGAATGCAGCGGGTCTGGGTGACACAACCAAGACCCGCTCAGTGTAATGGCGTGCGTCCAACAGATTTCTCGCTTCGAGCATTCAGCGAGGTAGTGCAGCGAATGTTGGCCAGGTGGATGCTCAGTGACCTATCCCAACGAGGTTTTGTACCATTAGGTACATTTCCTGCGGATAATCCGTTGAAGAAAGCGCCCTGCGACCTCATTTCGACTCCTGCAACTTGCTGCTAGCGCTGCACACAGATGTACACGATGTAGGCACGATGTACAGGTTTGTACACACAGTGCGTGATTCACTGATGTCGCGTCATCGAGGGAGCGCCTCCCTGATATCTTAGGCCTATTTATTGCAATCAAACTGCATTGAACCTATGTATACTGTGTTTAGTTTGAGGTATTTTAGAATAGAAATTAAACCCTCGGCTTCGGGTCTTGGTTGCGACACCAAACCCGCTCGGGTGGAGCAAAAATTCCGTCCAAACCCGAGGCGCTGACTACATTTTAGCTCCACCCTCGCGGGTTTGGTGTCGCAACCAAGACCCTCCGCCTCGGGTTTAATTCCTTAATCGAAGGATTATCACCACGCAACCCTGTGAAAACACACCGCTCGCTGCAAACTGCAACGGAATTCGCTGTAGTGAAACAGGGCTTTAATCATCCATTAACAAATTTTGAACATGTTTTTGACTTTATCCAAGAACATCCAGTAATATACCACTTGCGTGGCCACTTATATCAATCAATAGACCTCAGCAGCAAACAGGAAGCCACTTCCAGTTGTCAGCACATAACAAGAACTTGGTTCCTCTGAATATTCTACTGACTTACTTTTCTATAGATGGCAAAGATTGTTCCAATAGAAACAAGGCAGTCGATGTTGGAAGACCCATCAAGAGGATCAAAGCACACAATGTATTTGCCCTGAAAGGGAAGAATTAACAGAAATGTTCTTCATACAAGTAACGATACCTTCCCTACCACCATGAGCCAGGAAATAAAACTCTTTGGCACTGTATAATACAGTAGAACTCGCATATAACGTACTGATTGGGACCAGCAATTTCTGTCCGTTATATGCGAAGTCTGTTATATGCATATGGCCCATCCATTGTTAGACAGGACTGGGACCTTAAGAATCGGTACGTTATAGACGAGTGTCCGTTATATGCGAGTTCTACTATAGGTATATCTATCAGGGTCTCTGCTGGAGGGTATGGTGGGTAAGGAATCCATATCCCAAAGGAAGTTGTAGGTACGATTCTGTACCTTCAGAATTTGGAGAAATTCAATAATTACAGCCACCAGATGCCTGGAAATCCCTTCCCTTCAACCCCCTCCCCCCACATTTTCAATGGCCCTTACCATGACCATGAAATCTATTCCTTTTCCTTGCTTTCATTTGAAATTACATACTTTACCTTTACATGCATAAATGGTTTTACAGAAAGATGAAGAGGTTACAATAGGTTATGATAAGCTATATAGATATTACATACTTTACCTTTACATGCATAAATGGTTTTACAGAAAGATGAAGAGGTTACAATAGGTTATGATAAGCTATATAGATATTACATGCATATTTTGTGAAAGTTTGAAGACAGACAGGCTATTTATCCAAGACTTTTCTGGCATTTTCTCAGGTTCAGTTTTTTCTTGAACTTGAACTTTTTTTCCATCCTCGCACCCAGGGTCTTCACAACCGGCTCCCCAACTCGCGCTTGGTTCAGACCCTGGCGACATCCATGCCATTTTAGTGGGGAACCAGCGGAGCACTCGACTCCGCCGAATCCAGCCAATCACAGTGAAGCTTCTATCCCGTCTTGGTCATATCCCAAATATGGTTAGCTGTGAAAATTTCTCGAGTCGCTGACAAACTCGCTGAGTTTCTGATTGTTCCTGAATTAAAGGGCCTCTAGAGGCAGCCAGCATGGCAGGGGAAAACCCAGGTTGAATACCTCGTACCAGTGATTATTACGTTAAAGTGGCGCCGCCTGGCCGAAGAACCGGTACTGATAGTAGCCTAATGGCGAGCTGCCTCTAGAGGCCCTTTAACTTCGTGTCAACATGATTCTCACGGATTATCTTGTCAACGAGGACGTACTGATGGGATCAGAACGCGAAGGTATGATCCAGTTCATGTGTTTGGGGCAGCTGTCATTCGGCAGCGTGCATAAATTTTGAAATGAGATACAATGCTAGGAGCCTGGTATCCGGTAACTCGTAATACCAGATGTATGTGCAGACGTTGTAGCACTAGGCGCGATATTTGTCCATTACATCAAGTGGCATTTCCCCACTGCTTTGCATGGTTTGTTGGTGAATTACCAATTGGCAAGTACATGTACACATGGGGGAATGTCCGTCTTCCCCACCGAAACGGGGTGGATGTCCTCAGGGCATTGAGGGAGGGTAGGACCGTAAATGACCTGAGATTCTCAGGATGCTTTTTTTCTTGAAAGTGAATGAGCTTCCAATGTCACTGTACAAGAGACAACAACACGTATTCTAGAAGCCTTCTTAACTCTAAGGTCCACTTTAAGCTTTTGTATTCGGCCCTGCAAACAATAGCTAGGTAAGCCTAGAATACGGCCCAATAAAGAAGAGAAAAACCTTGGATACAATCTGGTGCTATGTTCATGCAACAGACAGCCAGAATGCTCATTCCATTCACCCTTCTCTTCACTTCACATGTTTCAGAGCACCTACTTTTCAAACTCACATTTTACCATAGCAACAAAGGGACCTGGATGGGAAATACTCTAGTTTTTATTAATTTGTGGTTAATAGTGAAATTCATGAACCTAAATGCTCAGGTCAACCAATATGACAAGAGGACATCCAAGTTCAATCTTCACTTTGCCAGCAAGAAAAATTAGTTTATGGTCTAATCATTGTATCATATGACAAGAGGACATCCAAGTTCAATCCTCACTTTGCCAGCAAGAAAAATTAGTTTATGGTCTAATCATTGTATCATACATGTAGTAGACACAGCCGGCCTTTTCTATGTGAAGTGACTATTCTATCATATCATTGTGATTTTTTTATTCTTTTTTTATTCAGCGGCCATCGGCATGATTCAAAATGTTCATCGTAGCATATTTGATGTAGAACTACCTACAGTGATCAACCGCACTACATTTAAACAAAAACATATTTTTTTGATTTAAATCATGTTGTTCTTGAACAAAGGTGAAAAAGATAAGGTAGTTCACAGTGACACTGACACTCAGACTGATATCACTTTCATTGACCTTTTGTGAAGGCCATATAAAAGAAGTCTGCCATTCCAAATTTCACACATTTACCCTACAATCCAGTCTTATCTTGTTATGTGTAGAGTGGTCTCAAACTCATAACAGGTCAGTCCAAATACAGGTGTCTTGAAATCATTCTTGCCATGAAGTAAGATTCCACATAGTCAAGCGCGGATCCATGGGGGGGGGCACACCCGGCCCGTGCCCCCTCTATTTTGTGGAAAATCCCAAAATTTTACAAAGATGTTAAAATTTGACCGAGGTTTTCCACAATATGTGCTGGCTGTGCCCCCTCTTTCCCATGATTCTGGATCCGCCCCTGATAGTCTTCTTAAATTGCTGACCATATCAACATTTTTTAAAGGAAATAAACGATTGGAAATCATCAAAAGGATGTGCATGAATTTGAAAAATATCTGCAGCAACTTTCACTTCAAAAGGCACAAAGTGAGATTAGACCATGAACAAACTTCTCCTGCAAATTAGACCCATTTCACCCAAAAAATTACAAAAAGTTCATGTCATCTGACAAGGCCATACCTTAGAAGTCTCACCGGCTCCAGGCTGTAAAAAATAAAGCTGAATGATTTTCGTTTTATCTATTGGTTTTCAGACTTTCTTCACCAGAAGTCTCACAAACCTGAATCAGCGGACAGATCGCTAGCCTATCACAGGAAGAGCTCTAGGTCCATATTCATAAACATACTTAAGTCAAAGTGTGAATACTTATCTTTTGTGTTGAACAAAGGATAAGTGTCACACTTAGACTTAAGTAGTTTTGTGAATATGGACCCTGAACTATTAGAAATAGGATATTTTGGGAAATACAGAGATGGCAAATACATGTATGTGAAACTCATGAGGCATTACAACACTCATTATGTACAACACGTTTACAGAACATTAGCAGACATTTACGCCAAAGAGAAGCTGGTAGAAGGGATTTTCTAATTTCAAGTAATACTACGCATGCTAGAAAATGAAATGAACATGACACAGTCACCCTAACCAAGGGTTGCACTAGCCTGAAAAATGTGCTAGCCACTGTGGCTGACTCTCAATTTTTTAGCCACATTTTAGTTGTGTTAGCCACAGTGGCTAACTAAGCCCCAAAAAATCTTAGCCACATCTGTTGAGTCTGAGCCAAAGTCACTGCGAAGCACGGAGGGCGTCATAGCAAGACTACTAGGTATGACCAGTACTACGGCCTGACCATGTGCTCTTGTTTTGACTGGAGACTGACCATGTGACTTTGTTGTGTCTGGTTTTGGACTGTTCCCATTTCAAGTGTAGGGGTTGCAGGAATCTGTTACATGCGGTCTGCATCATAAACATGCTCAGGGATGTCAAAGAGATTTTCTATCACCCCTGCTTTGAAATTATGGCGGGGCGGTTTTTAACTTTTTGGTCCAGGGGGGCAGAAGACCTCTTTTTGCTGTTTTTTGCGTTGGCTCTGGGGGCAATTGCCCCCCTCACCCCCTTTAAATACAGCCCTATATGGGCTCCCGCCACAGTGGTGAACGTGGCGAGCGGCTAGCGCAATCCCTGCCTAACAATGATGATCATACATGTCAGATACAAATTGAGTGAAATTCCTCCTCTAACCTGCTTATCAATCTCCACTACTATTGCCCTTTCATTCTCTTCAGACACAAGAAGGCATGTGGTGAAGGACGACTTCAGCATATTGATGAACATGTCATTGGCTAACACATCCAGTTTTTTCACCTCTTCTCCTTGGACGTTGACATCACCTGCCATGCCAAACCTGAAATATGTTGGAAAAAATTTATATTTATATTGTTCAGCCAATCCACGCTCGAATACAGTAAATGACATAATTAATTCTATTTTTAGCGTCCAAAGACGCTCATTGTGGACGCTCATTAATTCCTATTCAAAACACATTGCGTCAAGCAGGGATGGTTGAAAAATGGAAGAGCGGTGGGTGAGGTCACATCGGCCATTCATAACGCGCGGAGGTCGCATCGGCCATTCAGAACGCGTCGGTGAATATTTCACGTGACAGAATAGGCATAAATCAATAGCTACAGAGTGCTGTTTTACAAGTGCTTTTGTGTTGTAAGCGAGAGCGCTGTGTGGCAGTGAACGACAAATTGGTTGTCCGGGCGCCCGGGACAACTGATTTTCCCAAACGGACAAGCCATTTTCTCCAGTTGTCCGTGGACAACTGCCCTGAGAGCAGCTTTATCATGAAATGCTTAACATCTAGGCCAATGGGCAATCAACGTTTGATGCGGACAATCAAATTCTGGAATTCAGGTTGTCCGTGACCGTGGACAACCAGCAAAAAACCGATTTGTCGTTCTCTGTGTGGCCCGTGAGACCCTAACAAAAGCACACCTAGGCCTATCACATGTCTTCTGACTTCATCAGCTATTTATCATGTCTCAAAAAATGGTCTTACACCAATAGCCCCTACCAGGCAAAGTATCAATACTAGCTAGGCCTATGTACAGCCTAACAGTAGCCTAGGCCTACATCACTATGTACATACAGGCGAGCCATGCCTGCTTTCCGCACAGCTGACGACACTGCTTTCACCGCAGTCAAAATCGCATTCAGTAACTGCGTCAGATCACCAGTGGCATGTGGATGTTTGCGTTGTTCAGCCAATACAAATCTAGTCATTGTCATACAGTCCGTGTCTATCGCCCCGGAACTCGACATTTTGAAGCAGAAATGTGATAAAATAGGTGAGAAGTGTGGTCGGATGTCCAACGATTGTCAAGAGTTGCGTGGACATGGAAGGTCGACGTTTCAGCCAATCAGAAGCGAGGAGCGAAGACACACCTCCAAACCTAGGTGCTGACCTCTGGTGACAAATTGTTGAACTAAACGTCTGGCTCTTGTCCTTGGTCTGACATCTGGGAGGTGACTGCAATATGTACACTCAGTCGGAAGGAATGTGTCCTGCAGACTGGACGTTATATTCCTCAGTGACTTGTCTCAACGCATGCTTAACGCGGGAAATCCAGAATGCGCTCAAACGGGGCAATTTTTCTCATTGCTTTTCCATAAATTACTCGGGGTACAAGAAAAGGGGTTGCCTCGTGTGCTGCGGGTTTTAGTGCCATTGATCCTCGGTCTTTTTTTAGTTCCTTTTTTCCCAGTTTATCCTCTCTGGTCGTAAACCATAAGGCATTCATAGCATCCACAACGCTGATACTAAGAATACTGGCAATCAAAGTTAAAATACCGTCTCAATTTGTGATGAGGGGGCAGAATGTTGTCTCGAGACAAGGCACAAAAATTCAAGTTGACGACTTTTTACTCGATCTGGTGTCATTAGAAAAGGAAAAAGGAGCTAACTACCAGACCCCGGGCTTCCAGAACCTAGTTAAGGGCGCCGTCCATTGGAGCGTTTCCGTGCGCGGACACGCTCGAAAGCATTGACTTCTTCCCAATGGACGGTCGCCCTTAACGTTTTCCGTCGAAAGTTTGCTGTTAGATAGTAACTATCCAAAGACTATCCCGAGGAAGTTGTTCAGTGACTGAATGAGAGCAATTATTGTTGTCTGACAGCAATAATTGACTATCTGACGGCAAACTTTCGACAGAAAACTGTCACGTGGAGCAGCGCCTTCACAGCGCCTCCGTCGCGTTTTGCGGTGCGGTCATAGGCACCGGGAGAACAAAAAACGGGAAATAATTTGCCAAATCATCAAAGATTAAGGCCTCGTTCACATGGGCATGCGTACGGCGTATAGGGTCGAGCGCAACACGTATAGCGTAAAAATACTTCTAGCTTGAGTCAATGGGCTGTTCACACGACCCTTGACGCCAGTCGTGTGAACAGCTGACTCAAGCTAAGTAATTTTACGCTATACGCCTAAAGGCCCGTTTCCACAGAAGCGGTAGCGTGAGCGTTTTGACGCTTCGCCCATTGTTTGGAAGCAGAACGGCGGAAAATAACAAAAGATTTGACGCATCACGCAGCGTGAAACGCGTCTGTGGAAACGAGCCTTTACGCTATACGCATCACGCAGCGTGAAACGCTCATGTGGAAACGGGCCTTACCACATGTGCGTACTACGCTGCGTGATGCGTTAAATCTTTTGTTATATTCCGCCGCTCTGCTTCCAAACAATGGGCGAAGCGTCATAACGCCGCGTAACATGCTCATGTGGAAACGGGCCTTTACGCGTGTCCGTGTGAACGAGGCCTGAAAGGACTTGTGTCCACATGTGCGTTTTACGCTGCGTGATGCGGCTAGGAATCCACTGCTGATTTTCTGCGTTGCGTTGCGTCGCGACTCGCTTTGCAACCTGATTCTGCTTTGCGATCTGATTCCCGATGCGCTGCATTGCAACTGGCGATCGAACTTGCTTTTGCTTGCGTTGGAAAAGTAGACAGCACCGCAAGGTGGCAATGCTGGTCCACTATTGCGTTCCGTTGCGATCGTGAGCAGTTTTACCTTGACTGTTCAAAACAGCCATCGAGAGTTTCAATCATGTGGGGCTGCTTCATTTCCTTTATCAACAAGCAACAATGTTTGAGTATATAGGCTCTGAAGGGGGTCAGATGGAAGACTAGAAAAATCCCTTCGCGGTGGTCAAAACACTAAAAATTTAGCATTTTTCCTTNCACCTAAGAGAAAATGACCACCTAGGAGCCCATTCAAGATGAAAATAACCTCCTAAGCCCCCATCTGCAAACACGGACGACGACGGACGACGGACGCTGCACCATCGTAATAGCTCACCCCAGTGAGCTAATAAAAATTGCCGTCGCCTAACACTGGAAGACATTAACAAATCAGCCAATGGATGCATACATGTACAAATTCACGATGGCAAATGTGCCACAACACAATAGGCGACTTTTAACACTGCCATTAGAGGCCGCCTGTTAGCGGTCCTAGAATGTCACAAAATTTGACACCACAGACATAAGTTAAGGTCTCCAACTCATTAATACGGATGACGTTGTGGCGTGCACTTCTCTGTGTTGTCAAATTTTCTAGGACAGCTAACAGTGTTTCTGCAAGAATTTTTTGAAGGGGGACAAGGAGAAAATTTGACAGAATTCTTGGTCAAAAACACAAATTTTGGCTAATTTTGACTTTTTAAGGAGGGGCCATACCCCCTTTACCCCCTCTGGCGGAAACACTGGCTAACTGGTGGTGGCCTCTAAAGGCAATAAAGTCTCCCATTGTGGCAAACTACAAGTAACGTATACCAGTAATTGCAAAGAAACCACGTTGAGTCTTATAAGCAGGGTTCCTGCAGCCTGTGGAGCACCAAATTTAAGACCTTTTTAAGACCAACCTTCGGCAAAATGTAAGACCTATTTTCTTCTAAATGAAGCCCCTGAACATCACTGGAAGGGTTTCCGCAAGGGAAGAATGACAAGGATTGACACGACCAAGCCAGTGGGTAGGCTACTTTGGGGGAGGGGGTCTGGGGGCCCTCCCCCAGAAAAATTTTGATTTTAAGAAGCCCGGAGATGCGATTTCCTGACATCTCCTGCCAATTTTTTACAACTGCCTTGATATGAAATTTAAGACCTTTTTAAGACCTTCCCACAGAAATTATCAAATTTAAGACTTTTTAAGGCCTTGAAAATGGAAGTGCCAAATTTAAGACTTTTTAAGACCTTGCAGGAACCCTGTATAAGTCTCCTGCAAAACTTGTTGTCAGACACGGGTCTCGCCAGATATGTAGAAAACTTACCCCGGGATCTTTCTTGGAGTTGACATATTCCGCCACGGCTGGGTCCCAAGATTTGGCATAACCCTCATTCAATGAGTAGATCTTCCCTCGAGCTGGCACCCTTATGTTTGGATCAGTCAAGATGAACTCTCCTATGGCCTGAGAGAATAACAGACAGTGAATCAAAAATTTACCATGACTGTGTAGTAAACATGTGCACTAAACACCTGCCACAGGCTGGAGACTTAACATCCATCTAAATTTTGTATTTGTATAGACGATTGTCGAATTCACAGATCTGCGCACTTCCGACGAAATCGCTAACACAACCTCGGTCTGAAACAGAACGATGTGACCCAGAGAACCCCACGACAACTTTGTGTCAGAGTCGACCATTGCTGAATCATGGACTGCGTCACATCAGCTGGTTTCAGACCGAGGTTGTGTTCGCGATTTCGGCGGAAGTGCACAGATCTTTCGCGTTTACTTCAATATGGGATTTGTCTATTAGATTTTTCCGTCACGACAGGGCCGAAGCCACACCATTATTGACCCTGGTAAGTACGGAAGAGGCCATCTCAAGCTACTCACGTTCCTCACTTGGATGTGGACTTATACTTGCCCTTGCAAAGGCACAAGGTACAAGGTTTACTGTCCCTTGCGATGGACGTGAAGAGCCAGGGATGATTTATCCCACATGGCCCAGGCTGGATTTGAACCCGGGACCTGCCACTTGCTAAGCAGACGTGATGATCACAAGGCTAGACATCCATCTAAATAACTGTCCTTGGAGAAGATTGTAATTTGGCCAATGGTCTACTACAACTTCTCGTACTTAAGAATTTTTGGTTCTCCACGACAATCCCCCAAGGCATATGCTGTAAACATCCTCATACTATGTGTCCACTTACAGGATCTAACATGAACCCATTCACACCTTGTCCAGTTGACAGAACAACCATGGTGGCGCTACCGTAGAGGGCATATCCTGCAGCAACAACATTACGACCAGCTTGCAACGCATCATTCTCAGAAGCTGGGCAATCTGAAGTCTGAGAGAAAATAAGTTATGTCAGTTCACTAATACAGCATAGGTGTGTGGTAGTCCGTAACATCTCTGGGAACAAATAGAGCCAGAACAGCCAGTAACATACCACTTGCGTGGCAATTTATATCAATCAATAGACCTCAGCAGCAAACTGTGGAAGCCACTCGCTCTTCACTTGTCAGCACATAACAAGAACTTGGTTCCTCTGAATTCTCTACTGACTTACTTTTCTATAGATGGCAAAGATTGTTCCAATAGAAACAAGGCAGTCGATGTTGGAAGACCCATCAAGAGGATCAAAGCACACAATATATTTGCCCTGAAAGGGAAGAATTAACAGAAATGTTCTTCATACAAGTAACGATATCTTCCCTACCACCATGAGCCAGGAAATACAACTCTCTGGCATTGCAGAACCTTCGAGGGCCACTATACACTGTATAGTACAGTAGAACTCGCATATAACAAACTAATTGGGACCAGCAATTTCTGTCCGTTATATGCGAAGTCTGTTATATGCATATGGCCCATCCATTGTTAGACGGGACTGGGACCTTAAGAATCGGTATGTTATAGGCGAGTGTCCGGTTAATGCGAGGCCGTTATATGCGAGTTCTTCTGTAGGTATACCGGTATCTATCAGGGTCTCTGCTGGAGGGTATGGTGGGTAAGGAACCCATATCCCAAAGGAAGTTGAAGGTACGATTTTGTACCCTCAAATTTGGAGAAATTCAATAATTACAGCCTGGAAATCCCTTCCCTTCAACCCCCTCCTCCACATTTTCAATGGCCCTTCCCATGACCATGAAACCCATTCCATTTCCTTGCTTTCATTTGAAATTACATGTACATACTTGACCTTTACATGCATTTAAATGGTTTTACAGAAAGATGAAGAGGTTACAATAGGTTATGATAAGCTATAGATATTACGGTACATGCATATTTTGTGAAAGTTTGAAGACAGGCAGGCTATTCAGGGCTCTCACTGGAGTTTTCAGTAGAAGGGTCAGAGACTTCTGTGTATTTTTTTTCTGGGGTCAGCCGTGAATTTTCGTGCGTCACACTGACTCCTGCTGGTTTTTATTGTGCATCAGACTATGAACTTTGTGCGTATTTGACCCAAGACCTCGGGTCATTGAGAGCCCTGGCTATTTATCCAAGACTTTTCTGGCATTTTCTCAGGTTCAGTTTTTTCTTGAACTTGATCAATGATTGTTGAAAGTGAATGAGCTTCCAGTCGAATGTCACTATACATGTACAGGAGACAACGACAGGTATTCTGGAAGCCTCCTTAACTCTAAGGTCCACTTTAAGCTTTTGTATTCGGCCCTGCAAACAATAGCTAGGTAAACCTAAACGGCCCAGTAAAGAAGAGAAAAACTTTGGATACAATCTGGTGCTATGTTCATGCAACAGACAGCCAGAATGCTCAATCCAATCACCCTTCTCTTCATTTCAGAGCACATAAGTTTTCAAACTCACATTTTACCATGGCAACAAAGGGACCTAGATGGGAAATACTCCAGTTTTTATTAATTTGTGGTTAATAGCGAAATTCATGAACCTAAATGCTCAGGTCAACAAATATGACAAGAGGACATCCAAGTTCAATCTTCACTTCGCCAGCAAGAAAAATTAGTTTATGGTCTAATCATCACCTTGAAGTTCAGTGCTTGGAGATCATTATATTATACATGTAGTACAAGACACAGCCGACCTTTTCTATGTGAAGCGACTATACTATCATATCATTGTGATTTTTTATTCTTTTTTATTCAGCGGCCATCAGCATGATTCAAAATGTTCATCGTACCATGTTTGATGTAGAACTACCTAGTAATCAACCGCACTACATTTAAATCATGTTGTTCTTGAATGAAGGTGAAAAAGATAAGGTAGTTCACAGTGACACTGACACTCAGACTGATATCACTTTCATTGAGCTTTTGTGAAGGCCATATGTAAGAAGTCTGCCATTCAAAATTTAACACATACAATCCAGTCTTATCTTGTTATGTGTAGAGTGGTCTCAACTCGTGACATGTCAGTCAAAATACAGGTGTCTTGAAATCATTCTTGCCATGAAGTAAGATTCCTCATAGTCAATCACGGATCCAAGGGGGGCACACCCGGCCGGTGCCCCCTCTATTTTGTGGAAAATCTTTGAAATTGACCGGAAAATTTCTAAATTTTGCAAAGATGTTAAAATTTGACCGAGGTTTTCCACGATGTGCGCTGGCTGTGCCCCCTCTTTCCCATGATTCTGGATCCGCCCCTGATAGTCTTCTTAAATTGCTGACCATATCAAAATTTTTTAAAGGAAATTAACGATTGGAAATCATCAAAAGGATGTGCATGAAAAATATCTGCAGCAACTTTCTCTTCAAAAGGCACAAAGTGAGATTAGACCATAAACAAACTTCTCCTGCAAATTAGGCCCATTTCACCCAAAAAATTACAAAAAGTTCCTGTCATATGACAAGGCCATACCTTAGAAGTCTCACCGGCTCCAGGCTGTAAAAAATAAAGCTGAATGATTTTCGTTTTGTCTATTGGTTTTCAGACTTTCTTCACCAGAAGTCTCACAAACCTGAATCAGCGGACAGATCGCTATCACAGGAAGAGCTCTAGGTCCATATTCATAAACATTCTTAAGTCAAAGTGTGAATACTTATCTTTTGTGTTGAACAAAGGATAAGTGTCACACTTAGACTAGTAGTTTTATGAATATGGACCCTGAACTATTAGAAATAGGATATTTTGGGAAATACAGAGATGGCAAATACATGTATGTGAAACTCATGAGGCATTACAACACTCATTATGTACAACACGTTTACAGAACATTAGCAGACATTTACGCCAAAGAGAAGCTGGTAGAAGGGATTTTCTAATTTCAAGTAATACTACGCATGCTAGAAAATGAAATGAACATGACACAGCCACCCTAACCAAGGGTTGCACTAGCCTGAAAAATGTGCTAGCCACTGTGGCTGACTCTCAATTTTTTAGCCACATTTTAGTTGTGTTAGCCACAGTGGCTAACTAAGCCCCAAAAAATCTTAGCCACATCTGTTGAGTCTGAGCCGAAGTCACTGCGAAGCACGGAGGGTGTCATGAGCAAGAGTACTAGGTATGACCAGTACTACGGCCTGACCATGTGCTCTTGTTTTGACTACACTCCTTTCGCAGTGTCTTCTCACTCATACCTATCGTTCATAGACACTGCTTACAATGGCCCGATCCCCGCCGATTTACCGCATGGTGGCAGCACTAGTCAGCGGCAAATAGCGCGGGAAACAGCGCCGGCGTTGCTCCCAGCTTCGGCCTGTTTAACAAGATCAATCACTACAAACAGAATAATCTCGTATAGCAGTGCTTGAAGGGAGAGGCGCGCGATCGCGCTCGAGCACCATCACGCGCCTAAATTGCCGTCAAGGCGAGTGAAAAATGGCGCACGCCGAAAAAATCAAAACATCAAAATCCGTGCGCCTACCATTTTCTTCGTTCGATACTTAGATCTTCCGTCAATCATGTAAACAAGCTGATGTATTCTGCCCATTCCTCATAAATATGATCGAGAAACGCCACTAGCTTTGGACATCACAATGCGACTTCAGCATTTCAATCTGACAGACACCGTTACATTTCCAAGTCCATTTCTCCCAAACCTCTGCTTGCATTCTTCAATAATTTATTTGGCTCTCATCCAGGAAGATGCTCTTTCCAGTCATACCAAATTTGTTTGCCAATTTCTTTTCAGTAAACAGATATTTACTTAAAATGACTGAACTTACTTGCGACTGCTGGCCTTTCAGCCGCATGGTATGGACGATCTTTTTGGCGGGAAAATGCTATAACAAGAGGGCCATCGATCTGATGCTCAACTGCATTCAATAGTAATCATCAGCTGACAAGATGGTCTTATGCAAAACGAATACTTGTATTGGTATTGGTAATAAGCAAGAAGTCAATCTCCAGAATTCACGAATTTTCGACCCCAACCGGGGTATTGGGGTTTTTTTTACAAGGGATTAGCATTATGTAGGTGTATTGGAAGTGTTTAACCCATTCCAACGTGACCACGTTTGAAGTTTTATTAAATATTAA
>NMRB01001163.1:59500-80441 GCA_002633025.1 Notospermus geniculatus | reverse complement strand
GCGGTGGTCATTTTCTGGAGGGGTTTCCATTAGGGCGTTTCATACACCATACACCGTGCACCGAATACAGCTCGGAATGTACAGAAGTACGCCGCGGAATACGCTTTGAATGCTATTCGAGCAATCGGCTTTTGTCCGCCGGCGGTCTCCGTTGCGCAATTTTCGATCGTTTTCACCGTCCCGCTCAAGTGGAAATGGATAAAGGGATATCCATTACAGCATTCTCAGCGGATTTCCGCTCGCAAAAACGCGGCGTCATGCGCCGCGCAAAAACGCTCTAGTGGAAACGGGCCTTTACGCTGCGTGATGCGTCAAATCTTTTGTTATTTTCTGCTTCCTAACAAAAGATTTGACGCATCACGCAGCGTCAAATCTTTTGTTATTTGCTCGTTTGCTGTCGGCTGGAAATTGAGGAGAGTGAGATTCTTTCAGGATTTCTCAACCACTCCAAGAAGTCTCCTCGAAGATCGACTCCATATTTGGAGCATGTACAGAATACCAAACGTCAAACAATTCTGCACTGCAGTCAGGAATCCGAAACGACGCCTCCTGGTGGAAGAAGTCATCGAAACATTTTGTGTGGAGGTTCCTCCAAACTACAACCGACTCCCAAAAGGCAAGTAGAAAAAGGCAAAGGTGATGAACAGTAGATTGAATGCCTAACGTAAATGGTAGGACGGAGTGGACATCATTTCGAATTAGGTGTAAACCGTAATTTGGTCATTTGATAGTGAAAAACAAAATTTTCTCGTTTCCAGGAACAGTCCATGGCGACTACAACGAACAAAATGTCCTTGTTTCCCCAGTGGATACGGATGCCAATAAAAACCCAACCAAGGACACACTCTATAAGCAAACAGGAGTCATTGACTTCGGTGACATAGCGTACGCTTGCTACATTTTTGAAATCGGCATGGCAATAATGTACTTTTCCACATGCAGCGGAACTCTAGACAGCATCGAGGTTGGGGGCCACATTTTGGCCGGATATCTCAGCGAAATGACCTTGAACGACCTTGAACTTGACCTTTTAAGGACTGTGGTGGCCGCGCGGTACGCCCAGTCTTTGGTGTTGGGTGAATACTACTACCAGTTGGACAACAATGAGTACTGCTTAACAACTGGTATTACTGGGTGGGGTCAGCTTGAAAGGCTGTGGGCAACACCGAAGGAAAAGGTGATGGAAGTATGGTTACAGATTGTCGAGCAGCGCAAGAAACAAAAAAAGGCACAATAACGATATTTCGTGTATTCATTCGGCCGATATCTCCACAACGGCTGGGTCAAATTTGGCATACATAAATCAATCGATTTGTCTTTTTTGCCGCTACAGGCCAGCATCATCGCTGTCATTTTCCCTATAAACGTGACAGAAAAAAGTTCTTTCACCAATCACAGTTCGTGTTTACGGCTGAAATGGCGGCCATTTTGAAATGACGCAATGCATCGCGCACGTGTAAACTGCACTGGCGAAATGAAATGGTTTTTGAGAAAGGGATCCGTTATGTCGGCCTTACGCAAAAAATGAAGATAGCAGAAAGATACCGACAAGAAAGACACGCCAATTGATGTACGGTATGTCAAATTTGACCCAGCCGTTGCGGAGATATCCGCTGAAAACCTCGCGCCAATCGAGTGTGGAATGAAGTGAGCAGGGACGGTCTGGGTGAACAATTTCTTGCAGGCATTTACTGGGGCGTTTATTCAGTGGCAATCGTTCTTCAAAAAGAATTGTTTTTGCTAAGGCCTCTTTTTTACTGCCTTTTTTAATCAAATGATTTATTACCGTCAAAAAATCGATCTATAGTTCGTTGTTCCAATTTACAAAAAACAGATATCTAGTCTAAAAACTGAATACGTTCCTTCAAAAATAGGTAAGAGAGTCCTCTTTTATCCATTTCTCGTTCCTTTGAATGTGAATGCAAATGGCTATAGAAAAACGAAATTCTTCCAGGACCGGAGATGACATTTATGATTTATTTATGTACATGTATTCCTTTGAATGGAACAGACAAAAAATATACGGTGTCAGGGCCTATATATTTTTTGGATAGACTTTTCTCATTGCATGGCAGGCCAAGCCCGTAAGACTACTTGAGACTATTCTGAGGATTAGGCCTACATTAGTTGTGTGCTGTCGTACCACACTGTGCAGTCTGGAGCAGCGTTGAAGCATCATTGATCGTGCCTGGGATAGAATCTAAGCCAGTGCATCACAGTAGCCCTTGGGTAACTCAGTAAGGGATTACAAGGAGACATATGAACAGGTAAATGTGTTTGAGTTTGTACGCTATTCGCTCTAAAACGACGTTCCTAAATGAACAAAAAGAAGCATTTTTAGGCCAGGCGCACATTGACGGCAAATCTCAATGCGGTAAGGGGTGTTTTTAAGTCGACTGACCCGGCGGAATGACGAGTCATGGAGCGATGGATCAGTCGACTTTAAAAACACCCCTACCGCGTCGGGATTTGCGGCTAGCTTCAGGCCAGGGGCCGTATTCACTGAACCTTCGCAACTTGTTTGGCTGCACATACCCTATTGTTCACTGACTGGCTAATATATTTGCGTGCACGCAAAGTTGCGAAGGCTTCATGAATATGGCCCCAGGCGCACATTGACGTCATTATAATGCGGTAGCTGGGTGTTTTTAAAGTCGACTGACCCAGCTACCGCATTATATGTAATGACGTCAATGTGCGCCTAGCTTTACAGTATTTCATCCTGAAGCAGGGGCCAATGTGGGTGGAGAATGTCTTGCAGATCCGGCGGCGTTTAATACGGATAAAGCCAAGCGCACATTTGCGGCAAAACTCAATGCGTTCGGGGTGTTTTTAAAGTCGACTGACCCAACGCTGTCGACTCGTCATTCAGCCGGGTCAGTCGATTTCGCAATATCGCAAGCGATCTCGAATCGCCGAAAATCGGCTGTTGACGCCAGGTGTGCGTTGGACAGCGATCAGTGGAATTTGATTTCCAACCATGATCGCCCAATTGGTTTGATTTTATGTGGAGAATCGCCTGTCGCCGTAACCTGGCATGTTATTGGTTAATATAAATAAGAATTATAGGAAATGCTTTTATTATTTCATTTCTGCTCTACAAAATGTACTGGAGAGTCTTGTACAAATTAACAGAAGTATAAGCGGTTGCTACACTCTACATTTAGAGCGACCATGGCAGAAACAACAGTGTTGCCGGAGACTGTAGACCTGGCTAAACCAGGTGACGCCCCCATCCGATGCCTTCTCTCGACGAATCAGGCCCGCGAATTAGCCAAGCGACTCTACGGATTGACCGTGACCGAGCTCAAAGAGTTCAAGGGATACTGCGACAGAAATTTTTTTCTGACTGTGGCAGAAAATTATCATAATCAGTACATTGACGAGATCTGGCCACACGGGTATGTCCTCAAGGTTGTCAACACCCTGGAAAGTAAGAAGCCGGAATATGCAGGTAAAGAATACGTAAATGAAATGGCCAGGGCCATTGTGCTCACCTCTGTGACAGAGTATGAAGTGTGAGTAGCCTGGTGATACACTGAATGGTGAAGGATTAGTTCCTGTTAACGACGACGGACGACGGACGACGACGACGGACGACGGACGACACACCATGGGAGAAGCTCACCTCACAGAGGTGAGCTAAAAATGCAAAAAAGAAGGAATTCTTGATTGAAACAAGAGAAGGCCATCGGAGCGATGTCAATGGTTTCCAACGAGAAGTTTACTACTCTAGAGCTGGTTAACTGTGACCTTGAGATCTGACCTTGAGAAGTATTGCGTAACTGGAACAGGGATCCTTGATTAAACCTATAGGGGATGGTTAATGCAGGCTTCTAATTTAGTTTCCCCCTGAAATTCTGAGTAATTTGCACTTTAGAACTGTTTGACCTTGACCTCTGACCTTCAAGGTCATTGCGTAATCTGAAAGCTCATCCTTGATGACCTAGGTGTAAGTGAAGGTATTAGGTTTCCACCATCACCAGATTCTGACTTATCTCATGTTATCTGTGACGGTTGACTGTGACCTTGACCTCTGGCCTTGAGAAGTACAATGTATTGCGTAACTGGAACACGGATCCTTGATTAAACCTACAGGGAATGGTTAATTCAGGCTTCTAATAAGTTTTCTCCTGAAATTCACGAGCAGATTTGCACTTTAGAACTGTTTGACCTTGACCTTGACCTCTGACCTTCAAGGTCATTGCGTAATCTGAAAGCTCATCCTTGATAACCTACGTAGGTGTAGGTGAAGGTTTTATGCTTCTACCATCACCAGATTCTGACTTATGTCATGTTTTCAAATTTGAATATCAAATCTCGCCATGATATCAGCAAAATATCATGCAAATTTCAGTTGCAATAACATCCTTGGATGAGCTATGATGTTGCGATACCTGTTTCACGTCGCTTACTGTGCCAGATCTCCCGATATGTCAAAATATCAAATTTGATATATCAATATCATTATGATATTGAGGACACCTTTTTTTATTTTCGGTGCGCCAACGAACGAAAACGAAATCACCCTATTTAAATTATCATCTTCAGATGCTCAGTCATACTATATGATCCACCTTGACTCACACATACCAGGATTTTGTCCACTTCCGGTGAAGAACGTCGACGGGAGGTTCTCGTCGCTAGAAACCATCTACCAAGAAGATGAAGAGGGAAAAAGAATCTCAGGTTCGTTTTGTCCTACAATACGCCAAATGAATGATGTCCAATAAACCTCTACGGACGTCATGCATGGGAAAGACCCAAATTTCTGCCTCCCCATCGCACTCAACCAAGCGCACTTCACCGTCTGCTTCACAACGATCATCTACGTTCGTTTCCAGATACACCAACTGAAAACATCGTCCGTCTGCTAATTTTCAAGCCAGGGATGATCTTCTCTGAAATTCCACAACCTGACTTTGATATTTTCTACCAGGTTGGGCAGCTTCTTGGGAAAACTGACAAAGCGTGCCAGGTGGGTAACGGCAGCCTTGCCATCCGTTATTGCCCCTGCATCCACGAGAAATTAAATTATTTCAGGGGACAAGACGTCAGTAGGGTATACTTGTGTATACATTCTACACTAATATATGAAATTATAAAGGAATCAAACATAAAGGTTTAACTGCGAACGATGAAGTAACTGAGGGATACACTTCATGTGTTGCCACCAGATGTCTCTCACTGCCTGAATTTTGGCTTTACGTAATAGGCAGGACCTTCAACTTTTTTATGGTAGTGGGGTACATGAATCTGTCAACTTGATGCCTTAAATTCAATTTCTCAGGATAACAGAACTATTTTCAGCACAATTGGTGTTCCACGCGTGCAAATGTACTGTACGTAGCCTATTCAAATGTACACAGATGACCCTGCGCTCACATCGTTCGTGGGGTTCCCATTAATTGCTTAAAAGGTCAAAGGTTACGTTGGCCGTCGCGAGATACAAATAAGCTAATGGTACCTTTAACCAAATGGAAAATGCATTGAGTTAATGGTACTATTAGCTTAAAGTCACTTTATGAAACAGGCCCCTGGTATTTAGGCCTACTCCGAGAGATGCTAGCAATGAGCAGTGTAAGATTGCCTCTTTTGCTGCGACTGGAAATTGAGGAGTGAGATTATTTCAGGATTTCCCAACCACTCTAAGAAGTGTCCTGGAAGATCGACTCCACATTTGGAGCATGTACAGAATGTCAAATGTGAAACAGTTCTGCTTCGCCGTCAGGGATCCGAAACGACGCCTACTGGCGGAAGAAGTGATCGAAACATTCTGTGAGGAGGTTCCTCCAAACTACGACCGTCTTCCAAAAGGCAAGTAGAATAAATAAAAGCAACGGTGATGGACCGTGGATTTTGATAAAGTATATAAAGTGGATTTTAATGTCTATTTTAACGTCTGTCCGTGGATTTTAACGTCTAATAACGCATATAACGTATGAGGGATTAGTTCACATTTGTAGTGGATTTTTCGTATGTGGCCAATAAAGTTAGCGTACTGGATCAATAGGGAGTTAAGAAATCAAACGATAAACGATGACTTTAATACGACAACGTTATTTTTAATACTGCGAATTCACCAGATTATATATTGCATTTTGGGTACAAAAAATAACGTTGTCGTATAGTTAACGTTTATCGTTTGATTTCTAAACCTCCCTAATGACTAAATAAACAGCACGGACAAATAGAAGTTCCAGTCTGAGAGGAAATTAATGCGGACATTTTTAACCGTTGTTTTGGAATAGAAATAAAAAAATATTTCTCCTTTCCAGGAACAATCCATGGCGACTTCAACGAACAAAATGTTCTGGTTGCCCCAGTGGATACCGATGCCAATAGAAACCCAACCAAGGACACACTGTATAAGCAGATAGGAATCATTGACTTCGGAAACATATCTTATGCTTGCTACATTTTTGAAATCGGCCTGTCNTTTGGTCGCGGCCGCGGTCGCGTTGTGTATAAACGTTCCCATTCATTTTACATTTGATCAATCCGATGCGGCTGCCGCGGTCGGTGCCGCGGTCGCGGTCGCGCTCTGTATAAACGGGCCTTAAAATGAAAACCCCCTCCCCCCTAGATGAAAAAATTTCATCTTTTAGGCTTCAAATTTATTTTGAGAAGGTCCCTTAGCGTACTGGATCAATAGGGAGTTTAAGAAATCAAACGATAAACGATGACTTTAATACGACAACGTTATTTTTCATACTGCGAATTCACCAGATTATGTATCGCATTTTGGGTACAAAAAATAACGTTGTCGTTAACGTTTACGTTTATCGTTTGATTTCTAACCTCCCTAATGACTAAATAAACAGCACGGACAAATAGAAGTTCCAGTCTGAGAGGAAATTAATGCGGACATTTTTAACCGTTGTTTTGGAATAGAAATGAAAAAATATTTCTCCTTTCCAGGAACAATCCATGGCGACTTCAACGAACAAAATGTTCTGGTTGCCCCAGTGGATACCGATGCCAATAACCCAACCAAGGACACACTGTATAAGCAGATAGGAATCATTGACTTCGGAAACATATCTTATGCTTGCTACATTTTTGAAATCGGCCTGTCAATAATGTACCTTTCCACTTGCAGCAGAGCTCTAGACAGCATCGAGGTTGGGGGCCACGTTTTGGCCGGATATCTCAGCGAAATGACCTTGACCGACCTTGAACTTGACCTTTTAAGGACTGTGGTGGCGGCGCGGTACGCCCAGTCTTTGGTGTTGGGTAAATACTTCTACCAGTGTGAGCACAATGAGCACTGCTTAGCAACTGGTATTGCGGGGTGGGGTCAGCTTGAAAGGCTGTGGGCAACACCGAAGGAAAAGGTGATGGAAATATGGTTACAGATCGTTGAGCAGCGCAAGAAACAAAAAAAGGCACAATAACGATATTTCGTCTATTCATTCTACCATGAATATATAACACCAACAGGGTCCAATAACAGATATCTGGCGGACCAGAAAGGGATTGACTCTTCCCCACAACCTTGGAGAAGAGAGGAACCAGTCCAGGGTGATCACAACGCCATCTTAAGCATACATAACGAACTAAAAGCTATGTGTAATGTTGGCTGCATGTCACAGAAGTGATAGTAATAGTACTATGAATTGCCTGAAGATGGCATTTCAGTCACTCAGTTTGAATCAATCATGAATTATATAGATAAAACGAGAAATTTCACCCAAATTTCGCACTATTTGTACAAGGATGACCCCAAGAATCAATAGGGTTCTGTGTAATATGCACATCTACAATTCCTCATCATATGCACATCTCCCGGGGCACATCTACAGTTCATCTCAAAAGTTCCACTCTGACAGCCACATTCAGTCATCTGGATGACAATATTTCCAAGGGATTGCACTGTTTATGCCCAGGCCGGAATAAAAAAGTGCCCCCTTGCCAATTTTGAGAAACCTCCAAGGGCCTGTTTCATAAAGTGACTTTAAGCTAATGGTACCATTAACTCAATGCATTTTCCATTTGGTTAAAGGTACCATTAGCTTAAAGTAACTTTGTGAAACAGGCCCCTGGATGATAAACATACTAGTAAGTATTTTTTTACTTGGCGTTATGGTGTTATATGAAGTTTGGCAGTACATTTGTATTGAAAGACAGATAATAACACTCAATTCCAGATAATTCTGAGCTCTTTTTAATACTCTTTCTTATGTACATCCAGTGCATCTCCACCTTATAGACACATGGACCCCAGGTGAATTATTCTATCTTCACAATCTGGTGATTGTATAACACGATCAAATGAGACCATTGCATATTTTTTAAAGTCCTGAGACTTCATCACAAACCCTCCCCTTGGAATCTTACCGCCACGTAATGTGCAGTTATTGCAGTCTCTATGTCTGACCATGGACTCGTGTAGCGTGTTCGTTTACTCACCCGGGCCTCCCCTGGGTTGTCTCGCTTGGCCAGACGCTACGTGCTCACCCTTCAGTAAGTCGCACTCCGCGTCTGGCTCTTTTAGAGATTAACAGTCGTGAAGACTGTGTGGTGGCAGCACGGGCACAGGCACTTCTCATTATGGCCTCCACACCTCACGGTGTGGAGGACATATTGGTTTCGCAGGATTTCTTTCTTTCTTTCTCTCCAATTTTCACATTCCCGGGATTTTGTTCGGAGTTAGTGACCCATTTGTTGTTGGTCTTCCAAAAATCCGGGGGGGGGGGCGTGGCCCCTCGGCCTCCCTCTGGATCCGCGCCTGGATTACGAAATAAGTTGTGACCCCTTCTATTTGCCTAAACAACTGCAAAAATAGTCAACACGAATAGTTATGCATGAGTAAAATCGCGTACGAATAAAATAATTTTGTGTTTGAATCACCATGCACACTGGCTTCCCCCTCCCCCTCGCCCATTGGCAAAATTTGGCCGTGAAAACTGCGTCAACGAGCAACGAAAGTGGTGAACATGCATGGAAGTGTGTTCATATGCAGGCTGTAAAGTACAATAGTGATTGACGAAAACAGGTCCAGTGTATATTATTTGGGACAAACTGTTTAATGATTACTGGTAATCATTAAACGGTTTATCCCAAATAGATCAGTGGAACCTCCCTTAACGGACACCTCTGCCAGGAGGACACCTCTCTAATCAGGACACCAATGTTCAGTCCCAAACTGGTCATTTCTATTCATTTCAACCTCTATAATCAGGACACCTCTCATTTAAGGACAGCATTTGTCAGTCCCGAAGGTGTCCTTAATAGAGAGGTTCCACTGTAATTAGGTAGCAATTACATTGCGTATACCGACCTTGGCCATGTCCTATAAAATGATTGAAAGTAAGACAAGCTAGGCCACACCACACCATGTTTATCTTTGTTTCACATTCCCATTTGCAACATTTAAAATCTCATTAATGCCATGACAAATGTCTGCAAGCAGGTATTTCACTTCTGATGGTTCTTCTCAATAGAAAGTGCAAATTTCACATTCACTTTCAGTCTTCATATATTTATATGTGTGAGTACTGTACAGAATACCAAACGTCAAACAATTCTGCACTGCAGTCAGGAATCCGAAACGACGCCTCCTGGTGGAAGAAGTCATCGAAACATTTTGTGAGGAGGTTCCTCCAAACTACGGCCGACTCCCAAAAGGCAAGTAGAAAAAGGCAAAGGTGATGAACCGAAGCCTGCAGCACACGTCACCACTTTCGTTGCACATCAGGTGATGTTCGTGATCGCCACGAAAATGGACACGTGTGCTGTGGCAGGTGTGACAGGAATCAGCGTCCTAGGAATGCAGATCCTCCAAACAATAGCCCGCTATTGTAAGGTTATATTCGAATGGTCATGGTCTCTCTAGCCATATATTCTAATCCCTCGCAGAACAATAAGACCGGACTTTGATTCCGGGGGGACTTGGATTCCTTTCACACCGGCAACGACCACTCACTACGGAAATTCTGTGGTGACCAGACCACGAGTTGCCGAAAATCAAACCAGTTTGATTTCTCACCACGAAAATTGCTCGTAGTTGCCAGTTGTGGTGATGCGTGGCCATCAGCAGCACACGAAACCACTGATGAGTGGTGACGTCTGCTGTGAACCATCAACGGCCACAAAAATTGCCGACCACGAAAATTGCCTATACGGGCAACGAAAGTGGTGACGTGTGCTGCTAGCTTAATAGTGGACATCATTTCGAATTACATGTAGGTGTAAATCGTAGTTTTGTCATGTGATAGTGAAAAACAAAATTCTGTCGTTTCCAGGAACAGTCCATGGCGACTACAACGAACAAAATGTCCTTGTTTCCCCAGTAGATACGGATGCCAACAGAAGCCCGACCAAGGACACACTCTATAAGCAAACAGGAGTCATTGACTTTGGAGACATAGCTTACGCTTGCTACATTTTTGAAATCGGCATGGCAATAATGTACTTTTCCACATGCAGCGGAGCTCTAGACAGCATTGAGGTTGGGGGCCACATTTTGGCCGGATATCTCTGCGAAATGACCTTGAACGACCTTGAACTTGACCTTTTAAGGACTGTGGTGGCCGCGCGGTACGCCCAGTCGTTGGTATTGGGTGAATACTACTACCAGTTGGACAACAATGAGTACTGCTTAACAACTGGTATTAAGGGGTGGGGTCAGCTTGAAAGGCTGTGGGCAACACCGAAGGAAAAGGTGATGGAAGTTTGGTTACAGATTGTCGAGCAGCGCAAGAAACAAAAAAAGGCACAATAAGGATATTTCGTGTATTCATTCCACATCCAATTGGCGCGAGGTTCGGCCGATATCTCCACAACGGCTGGGTCAAATTTGGCATACATAAATCAATCGATTTGTCTTTTTTGCCGCTACAGGCCAGCATCATCGCTGTCATTTTCCCTATAAACGTGACAGAAAAAAGTTCTTTCACCAATCACAGTTCGTGTTTACGGCTGAAATGGCGGCCATTTTGAAATGACGCAATGCATCGCGCACGTGTAAACTGCACTGGCGAAATGAAATGGGTTTTGAGAAAGGGATCCGTTATGTCGGCCTTACGCAATAAATGAAGATAGCAGAAAGATACCGACAAGAAAGACACGCCAATTGATGTACGGTATGCCAAATTTGACCCAGCCGTTGCGGAGATATCCGCTGAAAACCTCGCGCCAATCGGATGTGGAATGAAGTGAGCAGGGACGGTCTGGGTGAACAATTTCTTGCAGGCATTTACTGGGGCGTTTATTCAGTGGCAATCGTTCTTCAAAAAGATTTTTTGCTAAGGCCTCTTTTTCACTGCCTTTTTTAATCAAATGATTTATTACCGTCAAAAAATCGATCTATAGTTCGTTGTTCCAATTTACAAAATACAGATATCTAGTCTAAAAACTGAATAAGTTCCTTCAAAAATGGATAAGATAGTCCTCTCTTATCTATTTCTCGTTCCTTTGAATGGGAATGTAAATGGCCAAAGAAAAACGAGTTTTTTCTGGGACCGGAGATGACATTTATGATTTATTTAAAATGTATTCCTTTGAATGGGACAGACAAAAAATATACGGTGTCAGGGCCTATATATTTTTTGGATAGACGTTTCTCATTGCATGGCAGGCCAAGCCCGTAAGACTACTTGGATATTCTGAGGATTAGGCCTACGTTAGTTGTGAGATGTCGTACCACACTGTGCAGTCTGGAGCAGCGTTGAAGCATCACTGATCGTGCCTGGGATAGAATCTAAGCCAGTGCATCACAGTAGCCCTTGGGTAACTCAGTAAGGGAATACAAGGAGACATATGTCTATGAACAGGTAAATGTGTTTGAGTTTGTACGGTATTCGCTCTAAAACGACGTTCCTAAATGAACAAAAAGAGGCATTGTTAGGCCAGGCGCACATTGACGGCAAATCTCAATTCGGTAAGGGGTGTTTTTAAGTCGACTGACCCGGCGGAATGACGAGTCATGGAGCGATGGGTCAGTCGACTTTAAAAACACCCCTACCGCGTCGGGATTTGCGCCTAGCTTCAGGCCAGGGGCCGTATTCACGGAACCTTCGCAACTTGTTTGGCTGCACATGCCCTATTGTTCACTGACTGGCTTAGGCCTACAATAGATTTGCGTGCACGCAAAGTTGCGAAGGCTTCATGAATATGGCCCCAGGCGCACATTGACGTCATATCATATGATGCGGTGCGGGTAGGGGTGGTTTTAAAGTCGACTGACCGAACGTTGTTTGACTTGTCATTAAGCCGGGTCAGTCTCCCCCCTACCGCATTGAGATATGCCGTCAATGTGCGGGTAGCTTTACAGTATTTCATCCTGAAGCAGGGGCCAATGTGGGTGGAGAATGTATTACAGATCCGGCGGCGTTTAATACGGATAAAGCCAAGCGCACATTTGCGGCAAAACTCAATGCGTTCGGGGTGTTTTTAAAGTCGATGACCCAACGCTGTCGACTCGTCATTCAGCCGGGTCAGTCGATTTCGCAATATCGCAAGCGATCTCGAATCTCCGAAAATCGGCTGTTGACGCCAGGTGTGCGTTGGACAGCGACCAGTGGAATTTGATTTCCAACCATGATCGCCCAATTGGTTTGATTTTATGTGGAGAATCGCCTGTCGCCGTAACCTGGCATGTTATTGGTTAATATAAATAAGAATTATAGGAAATGCTTTTATTATTTCATTTCTGCTCTACAAAATGTACTGGAGAGTCTTGTACAAATTAACAGAAGTAAAAGCGGTTGCTACACTCTACATTTAGAGCGACCATGTCAGAAACAGCAGTGTTGCCGGAGACTGTAGACCTGGCTAAACCAGGTGACGCCCCCATCCGATGCCTTCTCTCGAAGAATCAGGCCCGCGAATTAGCCAAGCGACTCTACGGATTGACCGTGACCGAGCTCAAAGAGTTCAAGGGATACTGCGACAGAAATTTTTTTCTGACTGTGGCAGAAAATTATCATAATCAGTACATTGACGAGATCTGGCCGCACGGGTATGTCCTCAAGGTTGTCAACACTCTGGAAAGTAAGAAGCCGGAATACGCAGGTAAAGAATACGTAAAAAATGAAAAAAAGAAGGAATTCTTGATTGAAACAAGAGAAGGCCATCGGAGTGATGTCAATGGTTTCCGATGAGAAGTTTACTATCACCACTGGCGAGTGCCTAATCGTGGGAACCAATCAGAAGACCTGCTACTCACTAAGGAGTAGAATGATTGGCTGATGGGAAAGGTCATTGTTAGGGTCAGCCTTATGTCTTTACACAGAGAATACACGTCCCACGATTAGGCACTCGACAGGCCTCCTACTCTAGAGCTAGTTAACTGTGACCTTGAGATCTGACCTTGAGAAGTATTGCGTAACTGGAACAGGGATCCTTGATTAAACCTATAGGGGATGGTTAATGCAGGCTTCTAATTAGTTTTCCCCTGAAATTCTGAGTATTGCACTTTAGAACTGTTTGACCTTGACCTCTGACCTTCAAGGTCATTGCGTAATCTGAAAGCTCATCCTTGATAACCTAGGTGTAGGTGAAGGTATTAGGCTTCCACCATCACCAGACATATCTCATGTTATCTGTGACGGTTGACTGTGACCTTGACCTCTGACCTTGAGAAGTATTGTGTAACTGGAACACGGATCCTTGATTAAACCTACAGGGGATGGTTAATTCAAGCTTCTAATTAGTTTTCTCCTGAAATTCTGAGCAGATTTGCACTTCAGACATGTTAGAACTGTTTGACCTTGACCTTGACCTCTGACCTTCAACGTCATTGCGTAATCTGAAAGCTCATCCTTGATAACCTAGGTGTAGGTGAAGGTTTGAGGCTTCTACCATCACCAGATTCTGACTTATCTCATGTTATCAAATTTGCATATCAAATCTCACCATGATATCAGCAAATATCATGCGACCGAGCAGGTGAAAACTGCAAATTTCAGTTGCAATAACATCCTTGGATGAGCTGTGATGTTGCGATACCTGTTTCACGTCGCTTACTGTGCCAGATCTCCCGATATGTCAAAATATCAAATTTGATATATCAATATCATGATATCATTATGATATTGAGGAGACCTTTTTTTTATCTTCGGTGCGCCAACGAACGAAAACGAAATCACCCTATTTAAATTATCATCTTCAGATGCTCAGTCATACTATATGATCCACCTTGACTCACACATACCAGGATTTTGTCCACTTCCGGTGAAGAACGTCGACGGGAGGTTCTCATCCCTGGAAACCATCTACCAAGAAGATGAAGAGGGAAATAGAATCTCAGGTTCGTTTTGTCCTACAATACGCCCAATGAATGATGTCCAATAAACCTCTTAATACGAACGTCATGCATGGAAAGACCCAAATTTCTGCCTGCCCATCGCACTCTAAACTCCCTACGCAGTTGTGTACCGCGCCCCCTTCGGTTTACCCGCTCCCCACAACTGCTCAACTTCGTAAAATTCGCCGCGTTTGGTCAACAGATGGCGCTGAGAGAGTCGACCAATGAGAGCACCGAGCAACCGGTAACCAAGCTGGCCTGAGACACTTTTTCATTGGCCGAGCGGTTCGTAGCCATGGTAGCAGAAGAACATCCGTTGCCAACGGGCCAAAGAGTTCTGAAAGCAGCGTGCTGATAGGCTGTAAAACTCGCGCCAGGCCCTGACGCCATCTGTTGACCAAACGCGGCGACTTCCACGAAGTAAAGCAGTTGTGGAGAGCGAGTAAACCGAAGGGGGCGCGACTCACAACTGCGTAGGGAGTTTAATCGCACTCAACCAAGCGCACTTTACCGTCTGCTTCACAACGATCATCTACGTTCGTTTCCAGATACACCAACTGAAAACATCGTCCGTCTGCTAATTTTCAAGCCAGGGATGATCTTCTCTGAAATTCCACAACCTGACTTTGATATTTTCTACCAGGTTGGGCAGTTTCTTGGGAAAACTGACAAAGCGTGCCAGGTGGGTAAAGGGCAGCCCTGTCACACTGTAAAAAACTAATCGTCCTCTACCGTGGGTGCAAACCCACGGGTACAGGAACTACAACGTGGGTACAGCAAACTCACTGCGCGGAAGACGGACCTACTGTCAAAAATATTCCTTGGCAATGGGTTCCACTTTGGGTCCTCCGGACCCTTGGCGTTTATCAGCATGAGTACTATCAGCAAAGACAATGGGTACTTTGAACCCAGATGCATACTCTAAACTCCCACTTACCTGTCCCATTCCTGAACTCGGAAAAAATGACTTTGAGAGTAATAGGAGCAGTCAGCCGCGCATATCGGATTGCCAACAGATGGCAGCAAAGTTCTAGCGGACCAATGTACAGGAAAATCTACGTGATTGCTGCTCGATAATGACTGGGTCCGCTATATGCATTGAATTGGGCCGTAGTGACACCTATTGGTCAACTCGCTGACAGCTCCTAATGATAACTTAGACCGTTCAAATAGACAGTTGAACAGTCTTATCGAGCATATACGACGTTGCTTAAAAGGTCAAAGGTTACGTTGGCCGTCGCGAGATACAATTAAGCTAATGGTACCTTTAACCAAGTGAAAGAACCCTAATGAGGTAGTCGACGAGGGTTGGTCTTACCGCGCGGCGTCTTAGCGCGCGTCTTTAGTGAAATAACCCTATTGAGTTAATGGTACTATTAGCTTAAAGTCACTTTATGAAACAGGCCCCTGGTATTTAGGCCTACTCCGAGAGATGCTAGCAATGAGCAGTATAAGATTGCCTCTTTTGCTGCGACTGGAAATTGAGGAGAGTGAGATTCTTTCAGGATTTCCCAACCACTCCAAGAAGTGTCCTGGAAAACCGACTCCATATTTGGAGCATGTACAGAATGTCAAATGTGAAAGAGTTCTGCTTCGCCGTCAGGGATCGGAAACGACGCCTCCTGGCGGAAGAAGTGATCGAAACATTCTGTGAGGAGGTTCCTCCAAACTACGACCGTCTTCCAAAAGGCAAGTAGAATAAATAAAAGCAACGGGACGGTGATGGACCGTGGATTTTATTAGTTCACATTTGTAGTGGATTTTTCGTAACGGCCCGGGGCGGGCCGCCACGAAACTCCGATAGCACTAACAGTGCCTAACAGAGACGTATGCAATGGCTTTTACCATTACAGAATTTCTCTGTTAGGCCCTGTTAGTGCTATCGTAGTTTCGTGGCGGTCGCCCGATGTGGCCAATAAAGTTAGCGTACTCGATCAATAGGGAGTTTAAGAAATCAAACGATAAACGATGACTTTAATACGACGACGTTATTTTTCATACTGCGAATTCACCAGATTAGATATTGCATTTTGGGTACAAAAATAACGTTGTCGTAAAGTTAACGTTTATCGTTTGATTTCTTAAACTCCCTATTAGGTTACCGTTGATAAAACTCACCAATGTCGCGCAAAAAATATCAATTCTCGACTTCGTGTGTGTCAGTCTGATCTCGCACAATAGGGAGGTTTAGAAATCAAACGATAAACGTAAACTTTACGACAACGTTATTTTTCATACTACACATTAACCAGATTTTATATTTTTAGGTACAAAAATAATGTTGTTGTTAACGTTTACGTTTATCGTTTGATTTCTAAACCTCCCTAATGACTAAATAAACAGCACGGACAAATAGAAGTTCCAGTCTGAGAGGAGATTAATGTGAACATTTTTAACCGTTGTTTTGGAATAGTAATAAAAAAATAATTTCTCCTTTCCAGGAACAATCCATGGCGACTTCAACGAACAAAATGTCCTGGTTGCCCCAGTGGATACGGATGCCAACAGAAACCCAACCAAGGACACACTGTATAAGCAGATCGGAATCCTTGACTTCGGAAACATATCTTACGCTTGCTACATTTTTGAAATCGGCCTGTCAATAATGTACCTTTCCACTTGCAGCGGAGCTCTAGACAGCATCGAGGTTGGGGGCCACGTTTTGGCCGGATATCTCAGCGAAATGACCTTGACCGACCTTGAACTTGACCTTTTAAGGACTGTGGTGGCAGCGCGGTATGCCCAGTCTTTGGTGTTGGGTGAATACTTCTACCAGTGTGAGCACAATGAGCACTGCTTAGCAACTGGTATTGCGGGGTGGGGTCAGCTTGAAAGGCTGTGGGCAACACCGAAGGAAAAGGTGATGGAAATATGGTTACAGATTGTCGAGCAGCGCAAGAAACAAAAAGAGGCACAATAACGATATTTCATCCTGAAGGCAGGGACACCTGTGGGCACTTATTGTTATTGTTTTGATTAGCGCACAGCGCCGTCTGTTAATCAGCGGTGACACTACGCTATGGCACAGGCCCCTGGAGAGCTATATCAGTGAGTTGAGATCACGTATCTAACCAAAAATCACTAGTTTGTAAAAAACACACCCCGAGCTCACGAATTCGTGAGCTCGGGGTGTGTTTTTAGATACATGTTGTGTTTTTAGATACGTTTGGTTAATAGGTACCAAAAATTCATAAGCGAGCGCTCGCTTATGAATTTTTGTAGGTACGTGTTCTAAACTCACTGATAGCTCTCCAGGGGTCTGTGCCATAGCGTGGTGTCATCGTTGATTAACAGGCGGCGCTGTGCGCATATCAAAACAAAAGCAACTGGTGCCCGCCGGGCAATATCTTTCGGATTCTCCCTTAAAATGCCGCCAGCTTGAATCTATTACAGTATTCACATTAGGGCCGTTTAGACGACAAGCCAAAACAAACACATTCATATTCAATCCGATTGGATCCGATGATCGACCCGCATCTGGTCTCATTTGCGTTTAGACGAGATTTGAATGTGGTCGTATGTGGTCCAATGCGGATTCGGGACCATTTTAAATCCACATTGGACCGCATTGCGTAGGGTTTACACGCAAGAGTTTTGAACCACAATCGGATTCGATCCGATCGCATGTGGATTTTGCCTGTCGTCTAAACGGCCCTATTAATGGGTACGCAAGCCACCTCTACATCCCCTGGGTCTGTTGCACAATGGCTCAGGATTGTGTCTAATGATTTCTAAAGGTAGTTTGAGTTCTTGTGAAAGATTATTTTCAGGTCTGTTGAAACTCCAAAGTTCCTGGGCTGTATACAGGCCTATAGTGCATTGTTGCCATTGAAAAAGACAGACAACCAGTCTAGAATTTTATAACGTCCTCTTTGAATGGGCCAGATGTATCATTTACATACAAATTCAAAACACGAAATGAATAAAAGTACATGTACCTTTTTGCTAATGCCTCTTTTTTATTTTTATACAAATTCAATACATTACCTGAAACATTCTACTATTTCTTAATGAGGTATTATGTAGTGTGATGTCATACCAGACTATGCCGTCTGGAGCGTTAAGCATATTAATCACAGATCGTGACCATCTGCCAGTGCATCGCAGTAGGCCTAGGGTAACTCACCGGCGGATTACAAGGAGACATAAGAACAGGTATTTGAGTTTGTAGGCTATCTATTGAGATTAAACATTAGATATTCCCATAAAGGAATCAAACATAAAGGTTAATTGCGAACGATGAGGTAACTGAGGGATACACTTCATGTGTTGCCACCAGATGTCTCTCACACTGCCTGAATTTTGGCTTTAATAATAATAATAATAATAAAAGAATTTGTATAGCGCCGCTTTAAACCTAATTGTCAGTGGCGCTTAACATAAAGTGCATGTAGAAATAAAGCCACAGGAATTAAAACATTTTGGTTAAAATATCTAGAATGACTGATTAAAAAGATAGGTTTTGAGACGTTTTTTAAAACCATTGACTGTCTGACATTGCCTGACAGCCAATGGGAGTTGGTTCCAGAGCCGTGAGGCGCCGGCACTGTAGGCCCTATCACCAGCTGTCCTCTTTCTGGCTTTATTGTGTGCCAGTCTAGGTGCGGCTCCAGCCCTGGTATTTCTTCCTGCCTGAAAGAGGGGCAGCTGAAGATACGCAGGGCCACCGCCATTCACGGCCCTGAAAGCAAAAATTACGTAATATAGGCGGGGGCTTCAACTTTTTTGGTAGTGGGGTACATGAATCTGTCAACTTGATGCCTTGAATTCCATTTCTGAGGATATTAAACAGAGCTATTTGTCTTCCACGTGCAAATGTACGTAAGCCTATGTACACAGCGGGCAGATGACCCTGCGCTCTCATCGTTCGTGGGGTTCTGATTAATTCAGTCCTTTTGTATAAGAAGATCAACTAGTCTGACTTCAACAAAATTTGCAATAAACATGCAGAAGGGTCTTGCCAAGCATATGGAAGAGTCAGAATGCAAATCTGTTGAAGTTTAAAGGGAAACTGTCCACATTTATAAAATGCTTGATTTGTAAAAGTTGAACCTTAATGTTTGATTCCTTTATGGTTATACAGGGTGTCTCAAAAAAAATGTTACCATTTTGATTTGATCTCTAGTCCACATTCTTTGGACTAAATGTTTCATCTTTTCAGGTTTGGTATTCTACGGATTGACCGTGACCGAGCTCAAAGAGTTAAATGGATACGACGACAGGAATTTTCTTCTGACTGTGGCCGAAGATTACCAAAATCAGTACATTGACGAGATCTGGCCACACGGGTATGTCCTCAAGGTTGTCAACACTCTGGACAGTAAGAAGGCGGACTACATAGGTAAAGTGTGATTTCCCAAATCCCAGCTTTTATACCAATCATTCTTTGATAACACAAAATAAGAAGCAGAGGGTTTCTTAAGTTTTAACTTATTTTTTTTACATTGCATGTGATTTCCCAAATCCCAGCTTTTATACCAATCATTCTTTGATAACACAAAATAAGAAGCAGAGGGTTTCTTAAGTTTTTAACTTATTTTTTACATTGCAAATGTGCGTCAAAAATAGTGTTAAGCCAAGCGCACATTTGCGACAAAACTCAATGTGTTAGGGGTGTTTTTTAAAATCGACTGGCCCGGCTGAATGACGAGTCGACAGCGTTGGGTCAGTCGACTTTAAAAACACCCCTAACACGTTGAGTTTTGTCGCAAATGTGCGCTTGGCTTTAGCGTTATATCGTTATCGTAAAACGGGGCGTCATTTGCGGCAAATCTCAATGCGGCAGGGGTGTTTTTAAAGTCGACTGACCCAACGCTGCTGGACTCGTCATTCAGTCGACTTTAAAAACACCCTACCGCATTGAGATTTGCCGTCCATGTGCGCCTAGCTTGCTAGAAGCAGATGGATGCGGTTCGTGCTCCGGTGCGGCAACGGTAGGGGTGTTTTTAAAGTTGACTGACCCAATGCTGCTCGACTCATCATTCAGCCGGGTCAGTCGACTTTACAAACACCCCAACCGTTGCCGCACCGGAGCACGAACCGCATCCATCTGCTTCTAGCTTTAGCGGGATAGGCGGTACGATGTCTGAACTCTCCGTCATCTTCAGATGCTCAGTCGTACCTCATGATCCACCTTGACTCACACATACCAGGATTTTGTCCACTTCCGGTGAAGAACGTCGACGGGAGATTCTCATCGCTAGAAACCATCTACCAAGAAGATGAAGAGGGAAATAGAATCTCAGGTTCGTTTTGTGATAAATTCATGACTCGTGTGAAGGACGTGCGGAACAGTATAAAAGCATGATAGAGGGTGATTTCAAAGTTAGTGTTAACACCGTGTTTACAATGCTTTAATGCATTGTAAACACCGTGTTAACACCAACTTTGAAATCACCACTGGCGCACGGATCCGGTCCGTTTGCCCCTAGTTTTCCGGATACGACAACGCAAAAGTCAATCAAAACAAGCTCCATAGGCCTACATGGGGGAGATCCGAGATTAGAGAGTTTTCGCAAAGCCCCCGAAACGCCGACGCGAACGCCAATCCCATTGTTCGATGTCACGAAGAAAGCACCGAACAAACGGAGAGGCGTTCGCGTTGGCGGTTCGGGGCTTTGCGAAAACTCGCTATCATTGCTTGCCCATCGCATTCAACCATTAGGCCTGCTTTCCATTGGCGCGTTTCAG
>NMRB01001163.1:42873-59372 GCA_002633025.1 Notospermus geniculatus | reverse complement strand
GGGGGGGGGGGGGTGTCCCCCTGTTCCTACGGCCATGTTATCTTTTGAAGCGCACCAGCAAACGAGACAGCTTTTACTTGTTCATTGCTTCGCAATTTTATCTGCAAATTTGCCACGTGTGCTGAAGATGTTTTCAATGGCCAGAAAGAGCCCGTTGCCCATCACCCATTGTCAGATCAAATCAGTGCGAGCAAGAAATGTTGCCCTTCACCATACGCGGCGCGAATTGGCCGGCTTGCTTCGCGCGCGGTGAATAGAAACGGGTGCGCGCCATACGACGTTGCTACATGTACATGTACGCCGTAGTGCTACATGTACATGTACATGTAGCAGTGAGCAATAAGATTGCCCCTTTTGGTGAGGGCTGGACATTGAGGAGAGTGAGATTCTTTCAGGATTTCTCAACCACTCCAAGAAGTCTCCTAGAAGATCGACTCCATATTTGGAGCATGTACAGAATACCAAACGTCAAACAATTCTGCACCGCGGTCAAGGATCCGAAACGACGCCTCCTGGTGGAAGAAGTCATCGAAACATTTTGTGAGGAGGTTCCTCCAAACTACGACCGACTCCCGAAAGGCAAGTACATGTAGTAGGACGATGCACCTGATAACGTATCTAGGCTATACGCCGTAAAGCTAGGAATCCACCATTGATTTTCAAGCTGATTTTGCGTTGCGACTTGCTTTGCAACTGGGCACTCGATCGCCGTAGTGGACTCGCTAGACGACGTGATTTCCACCAATGGCGAAGAAGTGGTCAATTTCAGTCGGCAATTTGGTAGGCGACGACCGGTGTATCAGTTCCTTGCGATCGTATTCAATCGCAGGTAGCAGGCTGCAAAGCAAGTCGCAACGCAGAAAATCAGCAGTGGATTCCTAGCTTAGAGCTTAAAGCTAGGAATCCACGATTGATTTTCAAGCTGATTTTGCGTTGCGACTTGCTTTGCAACTGGGCACTCGATCGCCGTAGTGGACTCGCTAGATGTGATTTCCACCAATGGCGAAGATGTGGTCAATTTCAGCCGGCAATCGGTCGGCGACAGGTATCAGTTCCTTGCGATCGTAATAGGGAGTTTGAGATCAGCAACTTATCACGGATCCTTATACGTACTAGCATGGTACCCGCGGCGAGCACATTCACAGGATGCATGTGGCCAGAGGATGGCATTTTGCTGGACATCTCTGTGTGGGAGGAAAATGTTTAGTGGGGGCCAACTCCTCAGACAATTATAATCTAGGCCTAGGGGAAGCAGATGGCAGCAGTTTTATGTGTTGAAGTTCCTATTTTCTGATCACCCTGCCTGGTTGAAGACAATGCATTATACCTGGTTCCGTCGGCCACCGTGTAGATGGTGTTGCGTATGCAGCGCCATCTGCACGGTGGCCAGCGAAACCAGGCTAGCAAATCATTTGAAGTTTCTTCCTGCATTTTATTCGCTTAAGGGTAAAAAAATGTAATGCCACCCGCTTAAGGGCCACCCCGATGTCATTTTCAACACTTCCTGTGAAAATGGTGCCATTTCGATCAGAAACCATGGAGGAGTTCGTGTTCGAAGTTAAAGCACCACCGTCAATTATAATATAGATACGGATCGAAATGTACACAAAATTTGTCCTCGTTGTACAGAAATCTATCCGTATACGTATAAGGATCAGTGATAAGTCGCTGATCTCAAACTCCCTATTCAATCGCAGATAGGACGTTGCGAAGCAAGTCGCAAAGCAGAAAATCACCGGTGGATTCCCACCCAGCTTTAGGGATTATGGATTTTTCGCAACGGCGCGTTATGGCCAACGACAATGTTTAGCTTCTCCGACAACATGTTGCCGTTGCTAAAAATCACTATAAATGTCGCTCAGAGATGATAAAACTTGGGGCATTGCTGATCTCGCGCTAGAACGGACAAATAAAAGTTCGAGTCTGAATGGAAATAATAGTGTAACAATTTAAACTGTAGTTTTTGGAAAGTGATAGCGAAAAATATTTTCTCGTTTCCAGGAATCATCCATGGCGACTACAACGAACAAAATGTCCTTGTTTCCCCAATGGATACGGATGCCAACAGAAACCCGACCAAGGACACACTGTATAAGCAAACAGGAGTCATTGACTTTGGAGACATAGCTTACGCTTGCTACATTTTTGAAATCGGCATAGCAGTAATGTACTTTTCCACATGCAGCAGAGCTCTTGACAGCATCGAGGTTGGGGGCCACATTTTGGCCGGATATCTCAGCGAAATGACCTTGACCGACCTTGAACTTGACCTTTTAAGGACTGTGGTGGCGGCGCGGTATGCCCAGTCTTTGGTATTGGGTGAATATTTCTACCAGTTGGACCACAATGAGTACTGCTTAGCAACTAGTATTACTGGGTGGGGTCAGCTTGAAAGGCTGTGGGCAACACCGAAGGAAAAGGTGATGGAAGTATGGTTACAGATTGTCGAGCAGCGCAAGAAACAAAAGAAGGAACCATAAGGACTTTCATCCTGAATGAAGGCAGGGACTGGCCTGGGTATGGAATGTCCTGCAGGGATTTAGCAATGCAAGACAATCATTCGTCAAGAAGAGAACTCGTATCACTGTCGCCCCTCCAGAATTACAATACGAGAGCCTAAGGCCTGCTTTCCATTGGAGCATTTCCATGCGCGAAAACGCTCGAAACATTGTTTGTTTCTGCGTCGCTGGTCACGGCGCGGAAAAGAACAATGGTTTCAAGCGTTTCCGCGCACGGAAACGCTCCAATGGAAAGCAGGCCTAAGAGCCACCTAGTGGTAACTAACGGAAGCTTTGTCCCAGCCATAGACTAGTCGCAGTTGATTCTTTGAGTTATTTACTTCTTAGGCCAAGTAAAAAAATGTTTATCATGTTTAGTCCCCGCCCATGCCTAAAATCAGCCCCATGCCTAAAAAAATTTAATTTTTTATTTTTGAATTTAGCACCAAAAAATCTCCAGTGCATCTTCTTCCCAGTACTATAATGACAAGTCCAGTAAAACCTCACTTTTCACTATATGGTAGGCCTAATGAGGTTCAACTCTAGTTGGTTCATCTCAAAAGTTCCACTCTGAAAGCAACAATCAGTCATCTGGATGACAATATTTCCAAGTGATTGCACTGTTTATGCCCAGGCCGGAATAAAAAAAAAGTGCCCCCTTGCCGATTTTGAGAAACCTCCAGGGGCCTGTTTCATAAAGTGAGTTTAAGCTAATGGTACCATTAACTCAATGCATTTTCCATTTGGTCACTTTGTGAAACAGGCCCCTGGACGATAAACATACCAGTAAGTATTTTTTTACTTGGCGTTATGGTGTTATATGAAGTTCGGCAGTACATTTGTATTGAAAGACAGATAATAACACTCAATTCCAGATAATTCTGAGCTCTTTTTAATACTCTCTCTTATGTACATCCAGTGCATCTCCACCTTATAGACACATGGACCCCAGGTGAATTATTCTATCTTCACAATCTGGTGATTGTATAACACGATCAAATGAGACCATTGCATATTTTTTAAAGTCCTGAGACTTCATCACAAACCCTCCCCTTGGAATCTTACCGCCACGTAATGTGCAGTTATTGCAGTCTCTATGTCTGACTGACTCGTGTAGCGTGTTCGTTTACTCACCCGGGCCTCCCCTGGGTTAGTCTCGCTTGGCCAGACGCTACGTGCTCACCCTTCAGTAAGTCACACTCCGTCGGGACGGGGCCGAGTGTAGCCCTGGGTGAGACCCACAGCATTCTTTTATTGTGTAACGTCATGATCTGGCGCCTCTCGGGCCTGCCCCAAGTAACCACCTCGCTGAGGTGGATAGTTGGGAAGTATCCCAGCATACCTTTCGACAAAATGGCGTCGAACATGCCGAATCCACCATTTTTACGCAAACTGAATATAAATAATGGTCAGCATGCAACTATAGATACAGATAGTGAGCATAAAATGGCTACCAGGGCGACTTTTATCTTTTGGTTGTCCATGTTGTCTGCTGGTGTGCCAGTGCCAGTGACATTGCTGGCCGCCATTTTGCTTTATCACGTGGTGCGAACTTACCGGGGAACTTACTCGAGTGAGGCCCAACAGCGTTCGGAATGAGGCTTTATTCAGCATGCGCCTTGGCTGCTCAAAAATTTACTAACACTCTGGGGAGGCCCGAGTGAGTAAACGAACACGCTAAAAATACCTCTCCACCAGGGGGCTCCATGTTACAGTCACTCTTGCAAACACGATAATAGAAGATGTAAGACTAGTAAACATAATGGTAAGCACAAGAGATTATTAATTAAAAACAATCTTTCACATCACAACTAATCACCACAAAAATTGATTCTTAGTTATTAGTTACTGTACCTACTTATACATACATACATGGAACTGGTGTTTCAATTTTAAAGCCACACTGTATTCAATTCAAAAAGTGCTTACCGCTCACCGATGTTAGTAAGGCGAGGCTTTTTTTATTTTTAGGTTCTCGGCTTTGCCCTCTTGCCAATCAAAGTCGGAGGGCGGAAAAAAAATAAAGAAAAAAACTTTATTTTTGGTCGTTTTATGGATTATCGAAACTTCTGTCACCTGTCCCCTTGGTCGGAGGAACAAATAATAAAAAAACTTTTTTCCAGAAAAAAGTTTTTTGTAGTCTGTTTAGTGTGTTTGTCCATGGTCCAAAATTCGACCCAAAATACTACAGGGTGGCACAGCCCCGGCCATCAAATGAGCTATTACACTATAATATCATATGCTTTAACCAGCAATTTCATATTTTTGGGGGCCAGACTTGTGGGTGACACTAAATAACTATGCCGCTGTATTGGCAACAGTACTGGCGGGGGCAGTAAGGAAATTCTGGATCAGGAGCAGGAAAAACGAGGCAGAAATTTCAAATCTTTTCAGTTTTATTCGGAGATCGGAAAAAAATAAAAGAAAAAAAATTATTTTTTTTCCAAGAATTTCCCTAATCTCGTCAGCGGACTCGGAAAAAAGCATGAAAAAAAAACTTTATTTTTTTTTCAAATCTGAGTTTGACATGTCGGAGTACTCGCGAACCGAACTATCAAAAAAGCCTCGCCTAACCGGTAGTGTAAAATGCAGTTGAATGTGTGCTGAAAACCAGGGCTGACCGCACAGAAAGTCCGATAGTGCTACCGGTGCCTATCGGCAGTCAGTTATAATACATTTTCCCATTAACTAAACCGCCGATAGGCACCAAAAGCACTATATCGAACTTTCTGTATGGTCGGCCCAGGGCTTTTTGCACTCTCCTAATACTTTGAAAATACTGTAAAATTCAATACAGAGGGGCTTTAAGGATAAATTTTTGAATTTAGCAAAAATTCAAAATTGAATATATTTCATTGAAAGTTGCCAAGCACATCTTCATTCGAGAAATGAATCATTTCTCCAAATGCAGTCTGAGGGCCCAGATGCGGTGATACTGTGTCCTGTAACTTATACCGGTAACCATCATTCAGCAAAAAATCAAAAATTAAAGTGCCGAGTTGGCTGCGATAGGCAAGAAAAGGCAGTGGATGGCCTGTATCAATGACTAAGTCAGCAGGCCAAGGAGTCTCTTATACTCCCATCTCTACCTTGAGCCCCGGAAGTTGGCAGGGTGTCCCTTTTCAAATTCTGAATGTCAAACAGTCTCGCGCACACGAAAATAGGTCACCATACATTCTTCCATTCGAATTCGATGCTGTGTTGTGCTCAACTAAATTTCAACTTCAAATTCAACTATGATGCTGTCATTCCCGTTTATAGACTGATCAATCAGAGACAATCCGGGTACGAGGTTGATTATGTCGGTCAATCTCGCACCAATCGATACCTGCTTCTGATTGGTGAAGTCAACAGACTTTTGAAATAGTATTTGAAAAGGGACACCCTGTCATGCCAACTTCGGGGCTCAAGATAGAAATGGGAGTACATGTATTGTTCTTGATTCATGGCGACACAGACCACCAACCATAGTACCTGGCCACAACATATTGACCGATGGCTTAAGCGACTATGCAAAAAGCAACTCGAGTATATTCGGGGCAGAAGAAGGAAAAATTGGAAACCTACATACAAATTACATGTATGATATTTTATACCTGCATTCTAATAAATGTTGTTCAGAATGTATTTAAAAAAACTGTCAAAATTTTCTAAAAATGATGCAAGAGAAATACTAATTAACTATTTGGACTGCAGCAGTACAGTACACATGTAACATTTTTGAACACACTGCTCTGGAAAGCACCACGGGACAAATAACTAACAAATTAGCGTAACAAGCAAAATGCCACATGAGCAAAGTAAGTACCTACTGGTAGCCAACGTTCCTGTGACTGTCAAAAGATCACAGAAACGATGTTAACTGTTTATTACTATAGAATATAACATTAATAACAATGTAATAATCTGGGTCATAAGGTTGATTTTGGCTCTGACTCCAAGAAGGCGTCTTCCCTACAACAGCAGGCCTATTTTACAAGAAAAATACTGAATTAGGGCTGACACTATTTCCATGCACATGTATATCCACAGCAAGGCTCACCGACTCCAAAACAGCTTACTCACAGTTAAGATACATGTAGATGTATATCTGAAGACATAGTGTGGATTTGAGCAGAGATCAAAGTTGCAATGAAAAGTATTTAAAAGATCAGGTTTATCTTTTCAAAAATTCAACTAAATCTAAGCTGAAATGTCTCAATTGTCACTGCATGCCATCATAAAGACATCAAATCATAAAGACATCAAACCCATAAAGGAACTACTTGAGCACACTCTGTTTCTTGTCTGATGAGTTCCAGTTTTTCTCACCAGATGGCTCTTATAACCCTAATTTCCATGTTAAAATAATATTTCTAATCAAATTTGGGTTGGTGGCCATAGCATGCAACAATCCACAAGCCCTGAACCCGAATTTGTGAAGAACGACCAATTCATAAATGTGCCAGCGCTGGATAAACCTGTTGGTCACATTCCTGTACATATGTACAGTCTTTCAAATAAGTAAATGGACAGCGTTTTTTTCAAATATCTCCGAGATAAAACAAGATAATTGGATGCGGTTTTCAACATAGTGTCCCCCCCCCCAACAAAAGACTGACGAAATAAGCCGCGACCCGACAATATGGGGGAGGCACTGATCAACATTTCTTTCTGTATTTCAGTGTCCGCCACACATTGAAGCATTGTAGCGGGCATTGGCATAGGGTAGGCATTTCAGACATTACAGTCTGGTTTTCCAGAGGGTCTACTTTGACAACATATCTCCGGGGGAGCCACCTGCCTCCGTCGGTCCGGTCGATTTTGCCTGTTATGCACAAGTAAATAGGCAGCGCCATTTTACGAGTAAGGGTATTTCGACAGTCATTTTTTCAACAGTCAACAGTCAACAGTCATTTTAGGAACCATGTTTTGCTACTTAATATAATATAGTTTTATAGTTATAGTTTTGCTAAATACTTAATAGAATATGATTCAAATAACAATAAAGACCATATCTGACAGCATTGGTGCTTTTCAGAAGATTATTCTGGTGCCCTGAACATTTTTTTACTACGGGCAAAACGACACTGAGAAGTTCGGAGTTGAGGAACTGGCACTTTTATGGTGTCCTGTAAGGGCAAAGTAAGGCTATAGCCTTACTTTGTATACATGACGCGTGTACTAAGGGGGGTTCACTTCAGAGGCATGGCAGACACAAGATTGATTATGATACGGTACTATTCTTCATCTACATGTATAATGCACCACAGTGTTGCTGATTTGGCCTGCCCTCAATTTCTTATCAAAGATTCAGGATTGCCTCTCGTAGAAAGTGTTCCATTTACATGCAGACTCGTAACACAGGATTGAATAGTCATATTGAGAGATTTTTTCCCCAACTGTTCCTTTTATTTCTTTGTTCTGATGTTGGGTAGGCCTAATACTTTCATCCCAAACTATACGGTACTACTCCAATGGGCCACCATAGGCCTATTTCACAAAAAATGACTGTTGACTGCTGACTGTCAAAAAATGACTGTCGAAATATCCTTACTCCCATTTTACACGTCCTGCATACACATTTACACTTGCAAACTGACAGTCAGCACAACAGAACAAGATCTTTTTATGCATTGCTTAGACCAACACTGCATAAAAGTGAAATCCCTGAGAGGCAAAATACTTTTACCATTACATAATTAGGCCTATTATACCCGTAATGCACTGATTACCCACACCGGGCACAGCTATTCCAATATCTTTATTTTTAACGATGGCCAAACGGTAGCTCTGACCCTCTCTTTAAAATAACGAATGCGTTGACCATAACGAGCCTTTCGGGAACAGCGTCGCGTATTCTACGATGGGCTCACGAAGCTGTAAGGGATTCGTTACGCTAAAGATGGCTTCGCAGGGTTCTTCCCCTTGGTTGGAAACTTTTTTCCATGACTTTTCCATGACTATTCCATGCTCAAAACTTAAAATTCAATGACCTTTTTAATGCAAAATGTCGTCACCGAGGCAATAAAAAGCACAATTCAAAATGTTATGAAACCCTTCTTTCCTTGTTCTGACTTCATAAGGTGCATTTCGATTTACATGTAGTGTCAATAACTACCAGCATTGTCACACTGCATATTGACAACACTGCATATGGTGAAGTATTTTTCAATGACACATCCAAAATCACCTAGGGGGCCTATAGTGCAAACCAGTGTTGCTTACATGTACCTTGGCAGAAAATCTGTAGTAGTACTAAATTCCCCCAAGTTGTTGTATTTCCCGAAGTTGTGAGTTCTGTTTTCAAACAATTAATTATGTCCATCTTTCTCTTGCTTTCTATTTTAATTTTTGCCCGGGAATTTTTGGCATGTGCTGCCTAGGGCACGTCCTGCTTCAGGAATCAAAGGGTTAAATCACAGTACGTGTACTGTAGGCTAAACAATTCAGGGAGAGTGCGGAACCTCTGAGTAAATACTTCAGAGTCTATGAGTTACAATCATAAATATCATTAGGCCTAGTGATGAAGGCGTTAAAACTTCAAATGTGGTCAGGTTGGAATGGGTTAAACAGGACAGATTTGCAACTAAAGCTAATGCCAGTCCCTTGTAAAAACACCCAACACCAATACATGTACAAGTATCATTTTGCATTATGACCATCTTATTAGCTGATATAATTCAATGCACTTGAGTATCAGATCCATGGGCCTCGAGTTATAGCATTTTCCCGCCAAAAAGATCGTCAATACCATGCGGCGAAAGGCCTGCGGTCTGAGGTAAGATTTTAGTTATTCAAGTAAATATCTGTTTACTGGAAAGAAATTGGCAAACGAATTTGGTATGACTAGAAAGAGCATTCTTCCTGGATTTGAGCCAAATAAATTATTGAGGAATGCAAGCAGAGGTTTGGGAGAAATGGACTTGGAAATATAGCGATCTCTGTCAGATTGAAATGCTGGAGTCGCGCTGGTGGCTGATTGCTGCTGAAGTAACATAACAACGCAGTTTGAGAAATCGTGATGGAAATTTTCATTTCAACAACGTGTTACAATTTCCATGACTTTTCAAGGACCTCAGACAAAATTTCAGGATTTTCCATGACTTTTCCAGGCCTTGAGAAGAAAAGTAAAATTCCATGACTTTTCCAGGTTTTCCATGACCGTACGAACCCTGCTAGATCTTTGGCCCATATACACACCCACCAAAGACCAAAAAGATTCGTCGAAAAATGAAGGTGCTAGAGCGCTAACAAGCCAAAAGTTTACGGACGTAGCGCCGTACGGACCGCCGTACGGACCGCCGTACGGATTAACGCACGACAGACCACCACTCAATGACCCCAACCACAGCTTAAGCCCTGCTGGGCCTTGCGGCCAAGCGGGCTAAAAATTAGGTTGACTCAAATACATGAAGTATATGACCAAGTAAGTATACCACACTATGTTGAAAACCACATCAAATTATCTTGTTTTATCTCGGAGATATTTGAAAAACACGCTGTCCATTTACTTATTTGAAAGACTGTACAGTAGCCTATCTAAATGTATAACAGATCGCCCGAGAGACACATTGGGCCGTATTCATAAAGGGTGATCATCGCGCGATTAGCCTAGACTCGCATGGTCTGGCGCACTGCCAAGCATAACCAGGGAATGAATCCATTTCTTACTTACCATGTTTTATTTTATCGTCATTTTCATGTTTTTTAACGGATTACAAAGTATCCAACGTGGTGCGCCATCATGTGCACGTCTCGTGCCATAATAAGATTGGGGAGATAACTGTTCTCGCACTCGACGTGCCCATGACAACGCGTGTGCCTACTCGGATAATGGGTGGGTGGGTGGGTGCGTCAAAGAATGACCCGAGTCTCGTGCCGGGGTCTCGTGGCCCCGTGTGGCCGCGTGATGGACCGGTCTGCCAACCCTGCTAACAGACATGACTGAACGCACCAGCCCCTGGCCATCCATCCTGCCCCCGCTACGAGGTTCCAAAACCAACTGAAGAAAGGTCCGCCCCGTGCTCATGACGTCACACCACGTTGGATAACAAAGTATCCAACGTGGTGCGCCATCATGTGCACGTCTCGTGCCATAATAAGATTGGGGAGATAACTGTTCTCGCTATTCCTCGACGCCCTACCCGTGTTCTGTCCGGGTGTGGCCAACTACCGATGCTCCCTATGAATATTGGTGAGCATCTCAATCACCCAATCTCACCCAAACTCACCCAAACTCACCAATAGAATAGGGAGCATCGGTGAAGAAAACACACTAGACGCTGTTCATCGAAAATAATCCCATAATTTCTCCCAATGGCCATCCTACTCTAGGGACGCACAAAAGGAGTGGAGCGGGAAAGAGGGTCGCCCCTCCAGTTGACTTGTCTCGTTGTCCTCGAAACCACTACTGCTTATAGTGAGTCACAACGTTCAATGCGTGCTTTCCTCAAACTGTTACCGTATTCATCTTCTGTAAGATCGGAAAATACCCCCAAACTAACTGGAAAGCACAGGAAACCTGGAGGAGCGGCCCTCCCCCACCCCCACTCCCAAGAGCATCAGTGTCCCCCGAGAGCGGAAATGGCGAAGGTCAGCCCTGAGACTCAAAGTTTTGCAAACAGGTACCTCGTGTCTAACGGAAATTAAACAAAGGAACCACGTGCTCAACCCTTTGACACCTTTACCAACAAACCAAATACAAGTCAATCCCAAACTCCCTACAAATAGTGCAGGAATTATGTAACCGTGTGCCGTGACCATAACACCCTTTATCGTATGAAGACTGAAGAATGACGCTGTTCTCTGACTGCCAGCTCTACTGAAGGGATTATCTGAGTCTGATCAAAGGGTCTCGGCTCAGGTCACGCTTTCTTTGTGCAATAAGGGATTACTTACTTTCACCAAACAAAGCTCCTTCCAGTGTTGGTATATGGACTAGTATTACAGTAGAACTGACGCATAATCACCCCCATACTATACCATGTATAGGACATGTGTGAAAATGTTTCCTTGTACATGTATGTCTAGCTTGCAATGCCACTGACCACCCGCATGGGCCATTCTTTTCAATGCATCTGGCTTCAGTGCATTTCCCTCCTACCGACAACTTTCCCCCGATTTCTCCTCAGCAAAATCAATCGGTCCCTTTTCTCCCCTCTGTCTAAATTCTACCAACAACAGCATCAGCTACTTCTTTCCTCATTCTGACTCGCAACGGTCACTTTTTCCTCTCATCGGCCACTTTTTTCCCATGTAATACTTTCATCGACCACTTTTTTCGATGTATATACCAAGACTCTCAATCGGCCACTTTTTTCCGATATGTATAGATACCAATAATACTCTCATCGGCCACTTTTTTCCGATATATATAGTAAGACTCTCATCGGCCACTTTTTTCCGATATATCGATATATAGTAAGATTCACATCGGCCACTTTTTTCCGATATCTAGTAAGACTCTCATCGGCCACTTTTTTCCGATATATAATAAGACTCTCCTCGGCCACCTTTTTTTCCGATATANATGATTTATAAAATAATGTGTTCTGTAAATTGATTTGTATGTTTTATAAAATAATGTGTTCCTTCAGTTTTATCTTTGTAACCACTCGCACCATGTCTTTGCACTCTAGCAGTGGGGGTACAATTCCTAAGACAGATCCCTCACTGTTTCCGTATTCTCTAGACTTTCTCTATAAACTATCGGCACAAAGTTTATTGTACTCTCTACACCTATGTATGTTATTACACGGTGACAATAAACTCATTTTGATTGATTGATTGATTGATCCGTCCCTGACGAGGTTCCAAAACCAACTGAAGAAAGGTCCGCCCCGTGCTCATGACGTCACACCACGTTGGATATATGAGGCGAATTTTTGGGGGCGAAAAGTCCAACCGATGGTGCGAACTGACTGGGGGCGAATGGGGGCGAAAAGTCCATGGGGCGAAAAGACCGTAGCTTGGCCTACATAATCATACATACACTATTAAATGACCAGATCGTCTCAACGAATTTCAACATGTTCAGTAGCACCAAGATTATCATCAGACTTGGCACTTTCAGTCCCAAGGATGGAGAAACATGTTAGCTCTGGCATAGGCCTATCTGGATGTGGAGGTCATCAAATTCGCTGTTGAGCGAATTTAACATTTCTAGTTTTGCTTAGTTTCGCGGAATTTCCGCGGCAATTAATATTATGAGTGAGAAAGCGTGGTGATTGGCTGGAGCCCAGTGGAGTGCCATCTAGTGGTGTTCACGGCTTTTGAGCCCCAAAAGTGCCAGTGTGTGGAAGACCGGGACGACGTCGGATACACACTGGGGCCGAGTGTACCCCTGGGTGAGACCCACAGCGTTCTTTTATTGTGTGGTGTCATGATGTGGCGCCTCTCGGGCCTGCCCCAAGTAACCACCTCGCCGAGGTGGATAGTTGGGAAGTATCCCAGCATACCTTTCAACAAAATGGCGTCGAACACATGCCGACTCCACCATTTTTACACAAACTGAATATAAATAATGGTCAGCATGCAACTATAGATACAGATAGTGATGATAAAATGGCTACCAGGGCGACTTTCATCTCCTGGTCGTCCATGTCGCCTGCTGGTGTGCCAGTGCCAGTGCTGGCCGCCATTTTGCCTTATCACGTGGTGCGAACTTACTCGAGTGAGGCCCAACAGCGTTCGGAATGAAGCTTTATTGAGCATGTGCCTCGGCTGCTCAAAAATTTACTAGTACTCCGGGGAGGTCTGAGTGAGTAAATGAACACGCTAAAAATACAGTAGAATCCGTGTAAGTCGTCACTCTCGGGACCAAGCTTTTTGTGACGACTTAGAGTTGTGACGACTATCGCATACGTGGCGTAAGTTATTAACGTTACAGAAAATTGGGACTTTCGTTTTATCGACGAGTTACAAAAAATCCGACTTAGACGGTGACGACTTACACGGATTCTACTGTACCTCTTCACCAGGGGGCTCCATGTTACAGTCACTCTTGCAAACACGATAATAGAAGATGTAAGACTAGTAAACATAATGGTAAGCACAAGAGATTATTAAGTAAAAACAATTTTTCACATCACAACTAATCACCACAAAAAATTGATTCTTAGTTATTAGTTAGTTAACTGTACCTACTTATACATACATACATGGAACTGGTGTTTCAATTTTAAAGACACACTGTATTCAATTCAACAAGTGTTTACCGCTCGCGGATGTTAGTGTAAAATGTACTGTGCTCTATTTGAATACAATAGAGCTCTGCCTGCAGTTGAATGTGTGCTGAAAACCAGGGCTGACCGCACAGAAAGTCCGCTACTGCTACCAGTGCCTATCGGCAGTCAGTTATAATACATTTTCCCATTAACTAAACCGCCGATACTAAGGCACCGAAAGCACTATCGAACTTTCTGTATGGTCGGCCCGGGGCTTTTTAAAAAATATGTATCCTGCAAGCATTTTGGGGACCTTCGCGAGGCTATGAGACCTCTACCTGCACTCTCCCAACACTGAAAATACTGCAAAATTCAATGCAGAGGGGCTTTAAGGATAAATTTTTGAATTTAGAAAAAATTCAAAATTGAATATATTTCATTGAAAGTTGCCAAGCACATCTTCATTCCAGAAATGAATCATTTACTCCAAATGCAGTCTGAGGGCCCAGGCCAGACCCAAAAATATGTCTGTTTGCTGTAACCCGACCCTGCCCTAATAGCTTGGGTAGGTAGGTAGGCATATATTTTTATTTTTTTTAGTTGGAGGTGGAAAAAAATTAGCAATTGCAACAAAATAAAAATAAAAATATACTAGTGTTTAAAAAACAATGTCTTTCGGGGTTTATGACACACTGGCATTCAGTTTTGAAGTGTAAAATGTTTTAGGTCGGCATACTTCGTCATTGCCGGTTGACAAATCGGGTCCTTTGGAGCATATAAAAAAACATATTGGCTATTACCCCTATAAAAAGTTTTGTGTCGGTACCATTTATGTAGTGTCGGTCGGGTTACAGCAAACAGACATATTTTTGGGTCTGGCCCCAGATGCAGTGATACTGTGTCCTGTAACTTATACAACCATCATTCAGCAAAAAATCAACAATTAAAGTGCCAAGTTGGCTGCGATAGGCAAGAAAAGGCAGTGGATGGCCTGAATCAATAACTAAAGCCCATTTCACACTGGGCCTACGTAGAGTTGTGTCGTACCTACACTGTGCCAACGCTGGCCTACGTGGCAGTACGCCGAGGGTCGCAGAGGCACGTGAGATGGTCACACGACCTACCGTATGCTGTGCCCACGCTGGCCTGCGTGGCAATACACCGAGGGACACAAAGGGGTACAGGAGATGGATGCAAAAAATTAAACATGTTTAATTTTCTTGCGTACTTTCGGCGTAGAGCACTCGACGTTTTCACAATAGTATGCTACCCTACAACAGTCCGCCACAAAATCCTTTCATGCTTTGAGGCTGGCGTAGTGTTTATGTATGGAAGGGCGTAGTGTTGCGTACTTTTGCTTAGTGTGGGTTCACGGATTTGCCGATCTTGTGCCTAGCAATATTTATTTCATGAGCACGCAGCCTAACTTCGGCGTACTCGGTACGCCGCACAATGCAACTCTATGCAGGTCCGGTGTGAAAGGGGCTTTCGTCAGTTGGGCCACGGAGTCTCTTATTGTTCTAGCGATGATTCACGGTCACGCAGACCACCAACCATAGTACCTGGCCATAACATACTGACTCTGGCTTAAGCGACTATGCAAAAAGCAACTCGAGTATACTCTCGCGGCAGAACAAGGAAAAATTGGAAACCTACATACAAATTACATGTATGATATTGTATACCTGCATTCTAATAAATGTTGTTCAGAATGTATTTAAAAAAACTGTCAAAATTTTCTAAAAATGATGAAAGAGAAATACTAATTAACTATTTGGACTGCAGCAGTACAGTACACATGTAACATTTTTGAACACACTGCTCTGGAAAGCACCACGGGACAAATAACTAACAAATTAGCGTAACAAGCAAAATGCCACATGAGCAAAGTAAGTACCTACTGGTAGCCAACGTTCCTGTGACTGTCAAAGGATCACAGAAAGATGTTAACTGTTTATTACTGTAGAATATAACATTAATAACAATGTAATAATCTGGGTCATAAGGTTGATTTTGGCTCTGACTCCAAGAAGGCGTCTTCCCTACAACAGCAGGCCTTTCACAAGAAAATACTGAATTAGGGCTGACACTATTTCCATGTACATGTATATCCACAGCAAGGCTCACAGACTCCAAAACAGTTTACTCACACAGTAAAGGCCCTGTCACACTTCTGCGTATCCTAATTCCTTATGAGTTGCACATTGACATTTTTTTCATATGCAGACGTACACACAATACGCACCTTTGCATCTCAATCGTTTTGTATAAGTTTTATGTACGCAGGCATGCACACTGTACGGCCTAGTACGCCGGAAAGTTTTGTGCACAAAAACTAAGCTGCTACGCTAGTGTTCCACAGGTCGTAAGTTATATTAATACGCAGCATACGGCTGCGCATTGAAACATTTTAATAAGGAAGTCATAAGGACTTGATATATGCAAAAGTGTGACAGGGCCATTAGACACCTGAAGACATATAATAGTGTGGATTTAACCAGAGATCAAAGTTGCGATGAAAAGTATTTAAAAATGGTCCATGGACCATGTGCTCACCGGGTTGGACATAACAGTCTAATGACAGACATGACAGAGGGATTGAGCAATCTGGGTCAAGTCATTCCCGAGTAGGTGCACTTTGGGACACGTCGTTCCTGAGTTACCGCACTTTGACGATTTTCGGTTTACGCCACCTGGCGGCCATATTGGATGTCCGATTGGGCCAGAACTTCACATGCACATAAAGATCATCTGCAGAGGGCCACATAGCACATTGGAGCGCTTTGGGTCAAGTCGTCCCTGAGTTACAGCACTTTGATGATTTTCGGGTTACGCCACCTGGCGGCCATATTGG
>NMRB01001163.1:20790-42373 GCA_002633025.1 Notospermus geniculatus | reverse complement strand
TTTTGTCGAACTTTGACCTCTGTGACCTTGAAAAGTAGGTCAAATCAAAAACCCGTTATATATGTTATGTATCCTTATTAGATACACCTATGATAAAAATTTGGAGAAGATCTAGTCATTAGTTCAGGAGTTATTGCACTTTTTGTGTTTTCGGTTTCCACCACCTGGTGGCCAAGCTAAGAGTCGAATCGGACCGAAACTTGGTGTCATGGGTCATCTGACCTAGGGGTATATATGTACCAAGTTTCAGATCAATAGCTCTGGCGGTTACGAAACGTGCCCTGCTAACGGAACACGACGACGACGACGACGACGGACGCACAACCATTGTATAAGCTCACCACGGTGAGCTAAAAATGTAGATTTGCAGCTTTAATTCATAACTTGAGAACTTCATCTGTAGATATACACAGGGTGAAGCAGAAAAATGTCAGCTGGATAAAAGCTGTTCTATCCACCAACGAGGAACCTGCATAACAACCACTACTGGCAAACGCTGTGGGCAGTTGTAACTTTTTTCGTCATCTCCGTCCGTGTTGCACTGCGTCAAGGATGTCATGACTTGACAACATTGCGTTGCTTTGTTCTGTTCTAGACGTCTTTGGTACAGCCACTCACAACGCCGACCTGTCAGGATAAAAAGTTTTGCGGATTCCCCATTTAGTCCGAACCACCCCGAAAAATTTTCATGCTAAGGAAAAACAGCTAAAATAGCCACACAAAGTCACAACATCTGGATATTTTTAATATATAATAGATTGAACAAGTTCAGTAGACCCCAAGCCATTCGTGCGCCACCATTTTTGCACCCAGACAAACTTGTGAAATTTACCGGCTGCGAATATTTTGGGGATAACAGCCTATTCATCATCACACTGATCAGCAAGATGCACATCACTTATCACTTCTTTATCACAAGTAATGATTGAGCTATAATTAGGACATGGCTGATTGATTTTACAACAAGAATTGGACTATATTTTTCATCCTTCAATGCACATGGTATAAACTGACAACTAGAAGGGAATAAAATCGATAAGGGTTGGATATTAGGGAGGGTTCAGCAATCTGACGAAAAATGAAGTACAAAATACGAAATACAACTTCATTTCCAGGACCTAATGTATTCCTGGATATGGCTGGTACGACAAATGTCCCTGCTGCCAGTGCGTCTTTCAGCATGTCATGTAAGACGTTATGCTGCATCTTGAATTTTTAAATTTCCACTTCGTATCTACGAAGCGGAAACGAAAGATAAATTTCCAAGTGTAATATACACCGCAACTCTATCGGTCTAACGTCATACGCTAAAAGACGCACATGCAGAGGCGATATTTGTGGCACCAACCATCTCCACAAATACATTAGGTCCTTGAAGTGAAGTCCAATTTCGTATTTTGTACCTCGTTTTTTTGCCACACTTGCGAAAATCCACTAATTATAATCAACATTACTAACTTTTCTGCATCGATTACATCTGACATGCATGGTTCAAAGTCATCGTCTCTTTGTCATCAACCCTTTTTACATGAGAACAGTTGAAGCCAGCTCCGAACCAGTATGAGATCAGTCGCAATGATTTTTATCACGTAAAACAAAATCCAAACTGGATCCAACTGAATTGGCTCGAGGCATGTTTATGGTGCAGTCTTGAGTCAGTTGGGGAACTTACAGAGGCTAATTTCCTCATGTAGAACGCACAGATCGAACTGGTCTCAATCCAGTTCTGCGCACAGTACTAACATCAATAAAGAAAGAAGAGTCACCTGCGCCACCAGGTGATGGGAGCATGAAACTGACTCGAGACCAGTCCATTCGATCCGTCTCCGTGTAGACAGAAGAAAGCCACTAATACCCCCGTCACACTTAGTTCGAATCAGCAGGAATCAAGCAGAACCAGCCGGAATGAGAAAGTTTGCAAAATTCAAGCCGGATTTGGGAGAGCTTCGAAGGACACTTGGAATGCACCTCGATAATTTCGAACATGTCCAAGACATTCTGACAGACCACAGGAATGGGCCGGAACATTAGGAATGCAGTCAGAATCCAGTCAGAATTTTTAGAATGGTCTTCGAATGTCCAGGAATGAACTACGAATTGTCATTCCAACGGCATTCCTGCTCATTCTGCCTCTAGTGTGACGGGGGTATTATAGGTGAGCTGGCTTCAACTGGCTCAAGGAGAGACTGATCCAAACCATACTCATGTAAAACTTGCTATTGATCAAGCTCAACTTAAAGCCCCTTTCACACCGGGCCTACGTAGATGTTGTGTACCGACTACGCCAAGCTTACGCTGCCCTATGCTGTGCCTACGCGGCAATACGCCGAGGGACGCAAAGGGGTACGCGAAATGGATGCAAAAAATTAAACACGTATAATTTTTTCACGTAGGCGTACTTTTGGCATAGAGCACTGGATGCAGAAAGTGCGCAGTTTTTACGCAAGTCTACGCTACAGTCTGCATGCCTATGCAACAGTACGCTACCCAACGACAGTCCGACAAAAGTCCTTTGAGGCTGGCGTATGGAAGGGGTAGTGTTGCGTACTTTTGCTTAGTGTGGGTTAAGGGACTACGCCGATCCTGCACGTAGCAACATTTATTTCACGAGTACGCAGCCTAATTTGAGCGTACTCGGTACGCCGCACAACGCAACTCTACGCAGGTCTGGTGTGAAAGGCGCTTAAGGGCTAATCCATTTGAATGAAAAATTAACAAAAAATCCATCACATTTGACTGTGTCATCTAACCCTAAGTTTGCTCTATTGTGAAGTGAAGGCCACAACCAGAAAACATCTTGAGTATATAGCTTTTGGGACCATTCAATTTGAATAAGATTTGAGCAGAGATATAAGTTACTATTAAAAATTTCAAAAAACTCTAATGTCCAGTTAACACCTTCAAAAGTTGTAAGTACCAGTAAACGGCTCACCTGTGATGTTTTGAAATCATCAGGTTGAGCATGAGAATCACATGTGTCACGGGGACTTTATTGGCAACTTAATACTATGGAGGAAAGATCTGCGGTAGGCAAGCTTTCGTATACAAGGGATCACAATATCATGTAGGGGATGGAATCAATGTGTATTATTTTACCACGGCAAAAATGTTTCATATACAGTGGAACCCCGGTAACACGACCACCCATGGGACAGACCCAAAGTTGTCCCGTTAGCGGGGTGGTCGCCTTACCGAAATCGGCCCGATGAGTGCCGATCAAGACCGAAGTAAACTGACGGTCATATTTTCTTTTTTATCAATATAAACCAGACTAGACCATTTCCAACCTGGCCTGATACTTGTAAGCAGACAGCCCACTGACACTGCGACTCCTAGGATAGACGACCGGCAGGTATGGAAATGGTGAACTCCGTGTAAATATTGCACCCGTCACATGTATCATGCGGCTGCCTATCTTTACATGGATATGACCGCAACCATCATGCGCATGGTGTATGCCATGTATGCTTTGGTCCTGTTGATGCACACACGTTGCTGACTCGCCTTTGTTTCATAATCCCATCTCCCTAATTAGATTGTGGGTGGTCGTGTTACCGAGGTGCTAATTGCCGCTTGGTACAGCCAAAGCTGTGGTCGCAGTCCGGATAGCGGGGTGGTCGCATTAGTGAAACTCTCCAAAGGGAAATAAAGAGAAAAACAATCGGGACAATTGAAAACTGGTCGTCTTTCCGGAGTGGTCGCGTTATAGGAGTGTTCGCCGACCGGGGTTCCACTGTACAGTTATGAGATGTGAAATCTGACATTTCTATCTCCACAAAAAAATTGGGTCATTTGTATTTTTATGTGAAGGAAACAGAAAACCTGTACAGTATAAGAAATACCCCTTCATTTGAGATGAGGGTGTAACTGGGAAGTAAACCCCACACCTCAGGTGACAGCTGCTGATATTTCAACAGAACTCTCCACAGCAGGAGTTCTTGGGTAGCCAAAATAGCATAGAAACAGGGCTCTCAAAGATCGGAGGTCTCGGGTCAAATACCCACGCACAAAGTGCGTAGTCTGAAGCAAAATAAAAACCAGCAGGAGTCAGTGTGACGCATAAAGATTCACCCAATGTTGTGAACTGACCATGTTTGACCTGTGACTTCTGAGGTCTGACCCCAGAAAAAAAATACACAGAAGTCTCTGACCCTTCTGCTGAAAACTCCAGTGAGAGCCCTGTAGAAACATCCCTGCCTGTCGCCTTTAAGGCTATGAATTATATTAGGCTATGGAAACTGCTACAGAGGAAACAGGGCTTAATAAAGTCTCACACAATAGTGCCTAAATAGAGCAAGTATTAGTGAGGTTTCGTAAATCTGACGACACACGAAGTATGAAATACGAAATTGGACTTCATTTCCATGACGTAATGTATTTCAGGAGATGATGGGTACCACAAATATTGCCTGCTGCAAGGGCATCTTTTAGCGCATGACGTTAGACCGATAGAGTTACAGTGTATATTAAACTTTGAAATTTATCTTTCGCTTCCACTTCGTAGATACGAAAAATGGTCCATGGACCATGTGCTCACTGGGTTGGACATAACAGTCTAATGACAGAGGGAGGTACATATCAGTTATGACGAATCTGGGTCAAGTCATTCCTAGCAAAGACTTTGATGATTTTTGGGTTATGCCACCTGGCGGCCATATTAGATGTCCGATCGGGCTGCAACTTCACATGCACATAAAGGTCATCTGCAGGGGACCACATAGCACATTGGAGCGCTTTGGGTCAACTCGTTCCTGAGTTACAGCACTTTGATGATTTTCGAGTTACGCCACCTGGCGGCCATATTGGATGTCCGATCGGGCCGAAACTTCACATGGACATAAAGGTCATCTGCAGGGGGCCACATAGCACATTGGAGCGCTTTGGGTTAAGGCATTCCTGAGTTACAGCACTTTGATGATTTTTGGGTTACGCCACCTGGTGGCCATGTTTGAAGTCAAATCAGGCCGAAATTTGACATGCATGTAAAGGTCATCTAGATGGAGGTAAATATCAAATTTGAGCACTCTGCGTCAAGCCGTTCCTGAGTAATAGCACTTACTTGATTTTCAGGTTACGCCACCTGGCGGCCATATTGGATGTCGAATCGGGCCGAAACTTGGTATTTTTTAAGGTACCCCTCCAATGCATGTTTATGCAAGATATGAAGTTGCTCGGTGAAATAATGACAAACTGTGGCAGGTTCGTCACTTTTGTCGAACTTTGACCTCTGTGACCTTGAAAAGTAGGTCAAATCAAAAACCCGTTATATATGTTATGTATCCTTATTAGCTACACCTATGATAAAAATTTGAAGATGATCTAGTCATTAGTTCAGGAGTTATTGTACTTTTTGTGTTTTTGGTTTCCGCCACCTGGTGGCCAAACTGAGAGTCGAATCGGACCGAAACTTGGTGTCGTGGGTCATCTGACCTAGGGGTATATATGTACCAAGTTTCAGATCAATAGCTCCAGCGGTTACGAAACGTGCCCTGCTAACGGACAACGACGGACGACGACGACGACGACGGACGCTGCACCATCGTAATAGCTCACCCCAGTGAGCTAAAAATTCAAGATGCACCATAACTCTCTTTGTCTTACATGATACATACGCTACTGGTAGCAGGGACATTTTGTGGTAGCAACCATCTCCAGAAATACATTAGGTCCTGGTAATGAAGTTGAATTTCGTATTTCGTACTTCGTGTTTCGTCAGATTTGCGAAACCTCGCTATAGAGGAACTTCACGTGACATCATCGACGTCATAATTCGCACGTCAGCCATGTTGGACGTCATTTGAAGCTACGAATGCATTGGACGTGACGTCCAACATGGCGGCATCTCGTCGCGGCAGTGACGTCACAATCGTCGCTGCACTTCCTCTATTGCTGTATCTGGCGCTCACCAAACGACTCAATACCGGTACCATGTGTTCCAAGGACAACTGGGAAGATCTCAACACATAGCTGTCATCTACCGGTTCAGTTGACTAAAAATGAACCAGCCATCTCATGGTCACGTGGCATTGCTTCCAGCATGTACGACGTACGTTGATCACAGTTTTTCAAGGATTTACTCAGGGAATTACCTAACGTCAATGTTGTCGATGAACCGTAATTCCTATCACCACAGCTGCTATGGCCATTAGACTACCAAGGAGCACATACGACTGCAAGTGAAACGAGGAACAGCATCAGAAAGGAGTATCAAGGAATGTTTGGTACAAGCACCTACCAAGAGATGGCATGGAGGTCGTTCTGAACACATGCCGGCTGAAGATCACACCACTTTATGGAAGACAGGCAGAAATTGCTTTTATTTTGTTGATCCTCTTCGATTATTGCATTCCACTCTAGATCGTTGCAGTTGATTGGGAACAAAGTCATCAGGCTGAACCCAGTGAAGGCGCAGCTTTACGCCAGTGTTGGCGAGTCCAGCGCCCATGCTTTGTCCGGTACATCGACGACGTCGTTGATGACGTCCCACGTGGGTTTTTGTAAACTTTTCAACTCAAACTTTTAGGTTTCCAAAGCAAGTATGCCGTTGAGCAGGTACAGATCCCCAATTTTTTATGACCGTCATGGTCCCAAGGTTCTAAGCTATCCACTGGTGTGTTCATTTAATAGGAACGACCAGGGACCTAACGACAGTAATCTATATAATAATGCTGGAAGTCGGCTCAATAAAGTCACACTTAGAGGCTTTGTTTTGTCTCGAAATTTGGCATGGTAATAGAGGATACCATATCCTGATGCAACGGGTGGTTGATTTTGCAAAGAGAACTTTGTTGTGGTCGCAATTTTACTTTTTTTAGCAGTGTTGTTCGATTGCTTTCTAAATTCTCCCTACTGCACTTCGTTGGGTGCACCTATTCCACCAGGGCCGGGCATTCCATCCTCGGTTGAATCACAATCGCCGGTCGCCACGGGTGCGTGCTAGTGAGTTATAGAAGGCTTGCGTGGTAAAATTCTTGTTAACGTTGTTCCCAATTAAAAGTATGGATCTATAGAGAAAACTAAAACCAGTCTGGTAACTTGGTATTACTTTTCTCCCTTTGAAGAACCTCAAAAAAATATATGAATTAAGTTTATAAACAATGCCAGGAATCACATGGATGGATGGAGTATAAAATTTGAAAAGGGACAATGTCCAGACACCCACAGATATTCAAGGCCAGGACCGGAGGTTTGTGACCCCCTCTCCCAGAGAACAGCTAAGAGGATTTAGCATCCTGTTCTACCCCCCATGTCAACCACTTCAATGCCGAATCCCGGCATACTGAGATAGTGCATCATGACGTGGAGTGGCGATGGTTTTACGTTATGATGATGTCATGATGCTGTTTTAGCAAAATGTGTTAATTATACGTTGCTGCAATGCCATCGTTGTCGTCCCGATTTAGCGGGTCACGGCAAACTCGCAAAATGTGGCTGGCACTGAAGTGGTTAAATCAATGAATGAATTCTGCAAGGTTGAAAGCCTTGGACAAGAATTAGAAGGAGTTGAAGCACAGAAATTCATGAGCCAGAAGCAGAGTCTACAACAAAAAGCAGAAAAAGGAGTCCTCTGTGGCAATGTAAGGTATAACTACCAAAACAACGATGATGACAGCTAGTACATGCACCCACCTGATCTGTCAGACGTGGTGGCTGATTTGATGAGACAAATTACGAGAAACAATCATACAGGTACAGGTGGTATGAGAAAATCCTGCACATATTCATGATTCTAGGGCGTATTCGAATCCTCGTTCTTGACCACACTCGTGCTGACTCAGTTCATGTAGTTGTTGACTCAACTCGAGAACGGCAGTCTCGAATGCCGAGAACGCAACCTGAGTCGGGCCAAGAACGTGTTCCTGTCAACCCTCCACTGAGTAGGGAGTGAGAAGAACACGTTCTTGACCTGACTCGGGTTGCGTTCTCGGTATTCGAGACTGCCGTTCTCGAGTTGAGTCAGCAACTACATGAACTGGGTCAGCAAGAGTGTGGTCAAGAACGGGGATTTGAAAACACCTTGATACAATAGCTGGATGCAAGGGTTACAGGCCACAGGTCACGATCAAGCCACAACATGCAAAGAGCACACATGGAAAGCAGGATAGTGCAAAGACCTAAAAGTCGGTGAGCGATTATTTCATAATGAGTTTTACATATGATAATGCTGTAAATACCAGATGAAGAAGCAAAGTAAAGGTCCGTGCACACCAAAAACGCCCGTTGAACGTGGCGGAAAACGCCACGGTTTCCGCCGACATACAGGGGTCACACCTCTTGTGTGAAAAGCTGCGGGAGGTGTGCATTTTTTGCGTGGCTGAACTACGTGTGCAGATAGCCACACCCTCTGAGCATACGCAGTGAGAAAAACTGCCGCAGCAAGTGCACTGGATAACTGCAAAAAGTTATTTCGTCATTTTTTGCCACGCATCTTTGGCATGACCCTTTTATTGAAAATCCATTGAACCTATTTTCGCGGCAGTGAATGCATGTCGTTTTTCGCCATCGCACCGTGCGGCGCAGTTTTGGTGTTTTTGATGATGATGTTTCTGCACCGAACCACAACAGAAGAGGCAAAGACCAGTGAGGGTCATCAGCCAAAACTGATGATGATGATGAAATCATTATTATATCATTTTCACCATTCATTTTTACTTTTTAGACAGAGAGTGCCAAGTTTCTACCAAGAAGTCCAAGAGAAGAATCCAAACCAAAATTCTGTGACTAGACAGGAAGCACAACCATAAAAGGGACTGAAATGAATCAAGATGTTGATTTAGCACACCTCTTCTGATTTCTTATTTGAAAATGGATCATATTCATGACGAAGGTGTTAATAGTGTTGCAGGCATGACAGTGTCCTGTCAGGAAAAATAATTTGACAAATGGGGAAGTACAGGCCTGACGAGGGTTTGCATTTCTAATCCTATTAATTTAGGAAACTCTCATGCCTATTAAAGTGACCATGCAAAGTGCCACTGAACATTCAACTACAGGCTTGCCATACAAAAAGAAATCATCAAAGCCAAACATTGCCCATGAGAATGGAACTAGTGGCCTTACTCTACTATTGTTTCATGTATAAACTGAATAAAACATGACATTTAACCTATGAATACCTATAGTGACCTAAATTTCGGTCGCAAATTGTGTCAAAAAATAACCTACAGTGACCGAAATTTCGGTCACATTATTATCATTTTCTATTAAACCCTGGTACGCTGTGGCTTGATGTTATCGGTTTGTTTGCATGCCTGACGATCGTCTGTTTCCCGCTAATGTATTTTTTGTCCAATAGATGACGACACTCGCATCTACAAATCCCAAGTATGGAATGGGAGGTTCTGGAGCACTAGATGACTCAGACGTCCAAGATGACTTAGATGAGACTGCAACTGCCTGGATTGATCATGATGGCAACTGATAGCTCAGTCAATAAAGGTTTACAACAATGTATACTTTATTGGGGCCATCACTGATAACATAATTTTTATGAAATTTTTNGATAGCTCAAGCCATTCTCAAAATACAGGCCTTTGAATTTTTTCACAAAACGCCCCCTACTGGCCAAAGTAGAAATCGCATCGCACCCAAAATCGAACTTGACCTAGATTTTGTGGTCATACACCCCCATATGCAATATGAAAATGATCCGTCAAAAACTGAAGGCGCTATCCATCTGACAAGGGAAAAGTTTACGGACGCACGCACGCACGCACGCACGACAGACCACCACTAAAGGCGCCAAGCACAGCATAAGCCCTTTTGGCCTATGGGCCAAGCGGGCTAAAAAGCAGCACAGAAGACGTGTTCTCGGAAGAGGGCCAAACTTCTCCAAGCCTCGACTTCCAATTCACTATGCCCACGTATTAGCAGAAGCTTGTTGCAGGAATCTTGGGTTAAAAGCAGAACAGGGAAAGGTGAGTATACAATATGAAATATTCTGATAACATGGTGTCATTCTGATGGCATGGTGACTTACCCAGTTGGTTTTCTTTTCCGGTGGGGGAGGCGTGGGAGTTTTTTCTACTCCGATCATTCTCCTGTACATCTCTTTTTGTTTTTCATCCTCTGCTTTCTTTTTACTCAGTAATCGGGATAATTCTTGGTGGATATTCTACAAAAGAAGATGAAAAATATTAATATCTACGGTAGTCTAGAAGAAGTCCCAATCACCTCATCACCACAAATTGTTATGACGTTTGGTCATGTGACGGACATGCGCAGTGACATTCTGGGGCCAAGTTCGACTGGAACACTCGGGTCGAGTACCGTAAGAGTAGATTTTCCACGTCATCAAATTTGAAGTACGCATGTCGAGTAGGAGTTCCGCCCGAACTGCAAATCGAGTTCCTCGACTCGAGTTGCTGAAACATGGCGTCTGCTAGTCATGTCAGTACCAAATGATGACAACCACCCAATTTTTTGTACAAAAGATGATAAACATGCTAAACAGTTGTAAACTAGAGTTCAGTTGAGTCTGCATGCAGACTCTGGAGTCTGCGCCACGCGTGGCATGTCACACTAGGGTAGGCCTATAAGTAAAGTATAAGAGACATGCACGGCCAATTTTGACCCGCAATACCACATGAAAGAACGAATGTAAGGTTTTATTGATGAAAGTGACGTAAACTGAAGCGGAAACTGTTTATTTGATGTATTTTAATCCACTCTGCCTCGCGCAATTTGACTTCCAAAAGTGTCCGAGAATAGATTTTTCAGTGACGGCGGTCCTATTCTTGGACACCATCCCCATCCCGCCATGTCCTCGGACAGTTGCTTTTTGTGGCCAAAATGTCAAAAGGAATGACAGTTTCGTTAGGGCCTACCAAAAAACAGAATGCCGATCGGGAAATAGGGGATATGGGCCGAGGACATGGCATGCATGGCGGATATAGGCCTAGCCGAGTTGGATGTTGGTCATGTTCGTTAGCATGTCGTCCATGTTGTCAGGCTGGGATCATACGGCAGTCGTGGCGCAAAACATCGTCGTAAACATCAGCATGGATAAATTAAACAACATACACCCGACGTGGAAATGAAAGAATACTAGTAGTCACAAATCCTGACACCGGAATATTTTATTGAAAGACAGTTTCGTCGAAACTTCGTGTTATATGGTGATAAAATTACGACACTGCAAGGAGCCCGTGAAGCACTGCAGAATGCACACACGCATAGGCACGTAAGCCTCCTGGTCTGAGGTTGGTTTGGGCTGAGAAAGTTGCCGAGAAAGTTTCCTAGCTAACACAAGAGTCTCCGCTCGACCACTACGTGGCGTGGCGGAGACTAATGAGGTTTGTTGCCCGAAAGAACTGATTTTTACATATTTTCCAGCGCATTCGAAGATTTTTTTGGTGTTGGTCGCCAGGTTGTCACGTGATGGTCGAGTTGGGTCCTCATTCCATCGAGGGTTCAACCCGAGCGACGAATTAGGTCAAATATGACGTCAAACGAGTAGCTACCCGAGGAATTTATGGAGTTCGGCTGCGACTCAACACGACTGAGTTGAACCTCGGGTTCCAGTCAACTCGGCCTGGGAGGTTAGGTGTTAGTAGGACACGCGATGTTGGCGAGTGGTAAAAAGGAGGGTTTTTTTTGCACGGACCGGACACCTCTAGCCTACACCCGTATAGTTTGTTGGATGTTTTTAACAAGTATTAATTTGTGGAAAAAGATAGACAGACATTCGTTAAGACAACGTCACGACTGCCGGCGCTGGGCGGACTCAGAAGGAAGTCGATGTGTAGTGTAGCTGTAGGACTGAGTGTACATGTACATCGTGGTGTGTGTGTGAAGCAAATGGGAGCCGTACAGTCGTATGCATCACAGTCATCAGGCATGCCTGGTAGAATATTTGGAATTTTATCACAAACCGCTTCCAGTAGACCGCCGTCAACCTTGGGTGCCAAAAGACAGGACTTTTAAAACAAACAGTTCTATCTGAAACAAAAATTTGTTACCTTTCTTTGAGGTTCCAAGGATAGTGCCTTTTTGAAAGCGATTATTGCATTGTCGATATCACCCTTATCAGATAAACACTGCAAAAAGAGAAGGTTATCACATTAGGCCACTTCAGTAACTTAAGCAACACTTAAGTACATTATTACTTAAGTAACTGCGAAGACACTATGAATTCCATCCAGCGCAGTTATAGCAGACAGTGTTGCCACCCACAAATGCATCAATGTAATGTAAGCACCCTTTTGGCACTGCCTTGTATATGTCTTGTATACCGTACTTCGTCAGACAGGTATAGTGGTTGCCATGTTTGCATGGAAATTTTTCCTTTTAATTTCAAAGGATATCAATATGATATCACAGTGATTATCCGCTGTGAACTTGTAATTCTACCTGTCGTGAATTGGATTCCTTGGGTTGCGAGACTACCCTATATTTAAGCCCAAACAGTCGACTGCGTCAGCAGATCAGTTTCGTTAATCCCCTCTTTCTGAATACTAATCGCTCTCCCACTGTAGCTACACTCCTCTTGCAGTGTTTTTTTTCGCTCCGTACCTACGCTTCACAAACCACTGCTTCGAATGGCCGGTATTCTGCCGATTTACCGCCAGATGGCACCACTACTGTCCAACTAATCAGCGCCCGCCATCAGGCTGCAACTGAGCAAAATCCTAGAACACTTTCTCCAGCGCGGCAGCGGGAACAGTAGTGGTGCCATCTGGCGGTAAATCGGCAGAATACAGGCCATCCGAAGCAGTGATTTGTGAAGCGTAGGTACGGAGCACAACAAAACACTGCGAGAGGAGTGTAACTGTAGCCTGGCAGGGCGATTCTTTGTACATGTAATTTGAAAATAAAGTCACTCCACCCGAATTCCTCGTCCAGTCTACATGTGTTCCCTACAGCCAGCCCTGTGAAGCGTCGACGACACTACCTGTTCCCATGCCTTCTGACTCACCTTTCCTTTTCTAAACAGAGCCTTGACATTGTCAGGCTGAGCCCGTAACACTTTATCACATGATTTGAGGGCCGCTTCATATGCTTCAACCTAAAATAAGAGAATTGAATGTCAGTAAATATTACCAATTCAACAAACATAATGCCAAAAAAAAGTTCTGTTTCTGGTTTCATGATCAGGAGAAAACTGATGCGTTTTTTTCTTTTTTGACAATTTTTTTATTTCATAAAATGTATTGTATTTCTCTGTTGGAGACCTTTAAACATTTGAAGTTGACACTGCTATTGTCTGTCGTTCACCACTGTGGAAGTAGATAGACATGATAAAGCAATTCTACAGATGATTTTCAGCGACTCGCTTGTTGTAACTTATTTTGTTCACACCAGATGGTACGGGGGTCTAAGAAATCACAAATTTCGTTCAAAATAAAGAATAAAAATCTCTTGACGCGCAGGGGTTAGAGCTGACGTGCCCGGCAACCAGAAATTTAATCTTTTTGCCTAAGCTGTTTTTGAGCCAAGTCCAGAGATGCAGATCAACGAGCAATCAACAGTCAACACAGACTTAGAGTTACAAGAAAGCAAGGAAGATGCAGAAAATGAAGAGATGTGATGGATGAAGCGGCTCAGGGGAGACTCCAGGAAAACCTGCATGTACAAACCTTATATTGAGCAAGAGCTAGATTATTGTAACATTTGATTCGGGTGTCTAGTAACTGTTGGAGCTCACTGGCTTCTTCAGAATGACTCTGATGACTGTCATCCAAGATCTGAAGGGCCCTAAAAAGAAAATAGTGCGTACCATAACTGCATTGAAGATAAATGTAGCAAGCTCAGTGGGCCGGGCCATGTGTTGGCCTCACTGGGCCATATGACTTGGCCTAGTCAAAACAGGCCAGCGCAGCATTGTGAGTGTACGAATATGGTTCCATTTTCTGTTTGTGTCTATGACTCGTACAGAAAGCCACATCAAACTCAGGGTGAGTAGTTCAGAGGGTGTGTGGCGGTCTAGGAAAACCCGGCAGATGTCACTGAATGATCAACTAGGCCTGTCAGATTGCCTGTGCATTGATCTACTAGGCCTAACTACTGTTTACCTGTTACGTAAAGTCTGGCAACATCTATCTTCGACCTAATGGAATGCGGAAGTCATGTAATGTGACAGAGCTTTGTGGTCGTTCCCCGATTGTTCGCGTTGTCCACCGGTCATTCAGTAGCCGCGTGTGATTAAAGGTCCGTGGAAAATCCAACGATCAATTTCCTAGCTTCCGCATTCCATTAGGTCAAAGATAGATGTTGCCAGACTTTAGTACATGTCAGCTATTGAAATGTGCGGGTTCAGCAAGGCCATTAACACTTTTCTCAAATGCAACATCCGCTGGGTTTTCCTAGACCGCCACACAGGGTATATCTTTGACTTATCATAGATTTTCTGTTTTGTATTAAAGCTACTGTTTTGTATTAAAGCTACAAGACAACAGATTACAGCAATCTGAGACTTACTTTGTGTAAAGAGTTATAGCAGATGTGTACTCTTCTCGGCCATAATAATAGTTTCCTCTTTCTCTCTTTTTATCACTGCAACATGAAGAAAAATTTACTATTACGAAATTTTGTCTAGCGAAGCATCATCACATACCCTTATTCATCAGCCGAGCGCAAATCATCCAAGAAATCAGGAGTGAGCAAATCATCCAAGAAGTCAGGAGTGAGCAAATCATCCAAGAAGTCAGAAGTGAGCAAATCATCCAAGAAGTCAGCAGTGAGCAAATCATCCAAGAAGTCAGCAGTGAGCAAATCATTCAAGAAGTCAGCAGTGAGCAAATCATCCAAGAAGTCAGGAGTGAGCAAATCATTCAAGAAGTCGGGACTGAGCAAATCATCCAAGAAGTCGGGACTGAGCAAATCATCCAAGAAGTCAGGAGTGAGCAAATCATCCAAGAAGTCACAGTTTTACCATGAACTACTGGTAATAAAAGATATTAGTACCGGTAATGGTTTTACCCACCACTTTTGGAAGATCTGGCTGACCTTGTGTGGAGTGATGAAATTGAAAAGCACGTTTTTTATACACTTTTCAAGATTTCAAACAAATACACTGATTTCACATCTCGCACGATCGCAGCGCCCCTAGCAGAATTTTCAATGGCCACTTCCATTTTCAACCTCACTATCAGGACTAAGGCAAATATTTCCAAGACTGAGGTTGGTTCCCGATACCGCCGCCAGGGATCCATCCCCTGGTGGCAGCATTGGGAATGTCATATGAATGCGAGCAATTCAACCTCGATCAAGGAAAATTTTGCCCATACTCCTGGCAGTTGGGGTGAAAACGGAAGTGGCCATTGAAAATTGTACTAGGGGCATTGCGATTGTGCGAGATGTGAAATCGGTGTACACATTCTGCCCATGAAAAAGCTTGATGCCCCATTACACATGTTACAGTGATAACCCTTGTATTGTGGCGCACAAAATGACTTACCCTAGTTCTGTTCTTTGTACTGCATTTAATTTGGACACGTCAACTGGTTCCTCAACATTTAGCAACTGAAGGTCATATGTTATTTTGGCGTTTGGAGGAATGTGTGGATCTCTGCAATGGAAAATAACATAAATATGATGATGATACTGATCAACGGTTCGAGGAATTTGTCCCCAGACAATCCCACTGGACATTTTGTCGCCAGATAATTTGTCCTTGCAGACAATGAGGAACCCGCGCGCTGTTTATCCCGACAGGTCGGCGCAGCGATCGATGCGACCGAACCGACCCGACATCATTGACGTCGTTTTATGTGTTGACGTTGCGTCATGAAAAAATCTGCTGTACATTTTTCTACAGGAAAAAATGAGATAAAAACGTTGCCGTTATCGCCATCCTACCTCTTTATTTTAAGCGAATGAAATGGCCAGGGCCATTGTGCTCACCTCTGTGACAGAGTATGAAGTGTGAGTAGCCTGGTGATACATTGAATGGTGAAGGATTAGTGCAGAAACATCGTAACATTTACTACCGATGAGATAAGGCCAAAGTCAATTTTTCAAGATGGCCGCCTGGCAGCCATGTTGAAGTCCAATCANCGTGGGTTCGAATCTGGTAGGAAGCAATGTCTTTCACCTTAGAAACCTATTTCTATTTCATGTTATAAATATGATGATGATACTGATCAATGGTTCAAGGAAAATTTGTCCCCAGACAATCCCATTGGACATTTTGTCGCCAGATAATTTGTCCTTGCAGACAATTCGTCCCAGGACAACAGGAGCAGTCACCCGCGCATATTGCCAAAAGATGGCAGCAAAGTTCTAGCGGGCCAATACACAGGAAAATGCATGTGAGTGGTGCTCGGTCAAGAATGAATGGGTCCGCTATATGCATTGAATTGGGCCGTAGTGACACCTATTGGTCAACTCGCTGACAGCTCCTATTCTTCCCCCTGTGACAACAGTTTACTGAGGGCAAATTCCCCAGTAATTTTTGCAAAATCTCCTTTGTGCTCCTCATCTGATGGGCTTCATATTGATTAAAGGCTGGCCTTGGCCTATTTTTGACCGCAAAGGAAATGTGGGACAGCTACATGTATAGAAATGACATGGACTATAGGAGAGCAACTGATGCTTCGAAAATACGGGAACTGGAGAACAAGTTACTCATTAACTCTTTCAGTGCCAAAGACGTACTGGTACGTCATTCAATTTTTGGGACATTTCTGTTCACCAGATGAACACCAGATGTCTCAGCAATCTCTAATACTGTTCTATATGGCTCTCTCGCTGTGGAGAGTGGAATAGTGTGGTGTTTGGGACTGGGGGAGACTGGGTGGTTGTCATTTTGGGGCAAAAATTTGACCTTTTTTATGAAAAAATATAGTTTTTGCGATCAATTTTGGAAATGTTCCCACCACAAATTCTGTTTTCATGGTTGTTTTGTTCAAAGAAGATGTAAAAACAAACATTCTGAGGCCAATTTGGGGTGTCTATCTGAATTTTTTTTCTCCTGAAATTTTGATGGGAAAAGCGGTCTAAAACCTGTATTTCTGGCACTGAAAGAGTTAATTTATGCAAAATGGATGCTGATAATGCTTCCCAAAAATTCTTGTCAAGAGGACTTACACTGTATCATCACCAAGTACACTAAAAGCATACTTGCTGTCTGTGGTCAGATGGCATTGTTCACCCTTCTCCATCAATGCCACTCCTAGATCAAGAGCTGCAATGGAGAACAAAGAATCTAACTACTTTTTGTTTCCCTAGGCCATTCATTTTTTATTACTTGTTTCGCATATCCTCCAATGTTAGTTTTGGGCTTTTTCGAGAAAAAAATAATAAAAATTGGAAAAACAGTCATTTTTATTGCCCCCAATCTTAAAAAACCCCGATATCTGAAATAAAAGTGACACCTGTTGACTCTGCACATGTGCAGATGACAGAATTGGATTCGGAAGCATAATCTATACTGTTCCCAAGATTGCACACATTTTGTAATACTTTCATGACATGTGTTTGGGCCTGTCATGTCTGTGATGTGTCCAGCCGTGTAGCTTCAGTTTTGCCTTCATTCGTCCCGATCGTGCTGTGGTTCGGTTGGGTTTTTTTATTTTTTGAATTTTATTCCTATCTCCTCTGTTAGGTTCATAGAAAAGATATCCGCCAAACAAGTAATATAAAAAGAATGGCACTATCAATGGTCACAATCACAATCCCATACAGGGCTTCTCCTCAGCTCCCATGGTGTAGGTATTTTCAATTATCAGATCGAAGACTGTGAACACCATTTGAAAACACTTGGCAGACTTAGCATTCGATTTCAATTCTTATTTCGAACACTAGGTGTCTCTGGCATCCTTCTGAGCCTTTCACTTTGAGCCCAATTTTGCTCTGGCACTGATAGGGTGAAACCATATCACAATTTTCAGAGAAAGCATGACATACAATACAAGATCTCAACCAGGCCTATGTTTATTAAGGCTTTATTAAAGCCCCACAGTATTGAATTTTACGATATTTTCAAAAAGTTAGGAGAGTGCACATAGAGGTCCCATAGCCTGGTGAAGGTCCCCAAAATGCTTGCCTGATACGCACTTCACAGAATCAAGGCCTAGTTTTCAGCACGCATTGGAAAAAACTGCAGGGAGAGCTCTAATGTATTCTGACAGAGCGTAGTACATTTTACACTACGCTGACGTCGTGTGAGAATCGCGGCGATGATTTGCGTTTTTCACATTCAATACAGTGGGGCTTTAAGGCATGAGCATTCATTTTCTTCAACAAATAGAAAACAGCTGATGGTACAGAACTTTCATACCTTGCACCACATCTCCATCACCAAGTGTGAATTTGTAATCTTCATGGCAGTCTACAGCAGTCCCATCCTCCAGCTTCCCTTTGATATTCATCGTCACGACATCCCCAATTTGAGGTCGGGATTCAAGTCCTTGGCCAGGGACGAGCATCTGGAAAGAGATTCTATTCATTATGACAAGCTGCAAGGGCTCTGTCTTAAGCCTGCCGCACACGGGAGCTATCTGCTGAGCAAAAAGTTATTCGAGACCGTTTGCTCAGGAGGTAGCTCGCATGTGCGCATAATTTCGGTGAGTTTTTTGCCTCGCAAGGCAGAAAACTCCCGTGTGCGCGTATTTTTCGGTGAGCTACCTGCTGAGCAAACGGTCTCGAATGACTTTTTGCTCAGCATATAGCTCCAGTGTGCGGCAGGCTTTAGACAAGACTATGCAGTGCTCGAAAAGTAGCATTTTTATTCGCCATCGGCGACAAAAAATTCGGGTTAGGCGAGTGGACCACAAGGTCATGTCGCCAATTGGCGAATAAAAGTGATGATTTTAAGGTACAGGTCGCCAAACCCTGTTTCCAACCCGTAGAAACGAGGAAGATTTCATGCAGCAAAGAACGCCAGTCAGAACGATCTCAAAATTGCGCCAGTCAGAGATGAATGTTTTATGTATGAACACATCGCTGATTGGTTCAAACTGAGTGATTGAAATGCCACCTTCAGGCGAATATTACTATTAACAGTTCATTCGCGTGCGCTGACGATGGCACTGCGATCACCATAGACTGGTTCCAGGTGAAGGTGTCACAGCAGCAGTGAAAACAGCGTTAAAATTTCGCGCAATTTTTACATTGGCCATCCAGATTCACACGCTTTTTTGTGGCGACTGAAGCTAGCATAGCAACCAATTCGCCAACTGGCGAGGGCAGCTCGGCCAGACTTTTCGAGCACTGCAACATGTCTGATGGTGTATATATTCAAACATTTTTGTCATGAAACTGAAAGCACACATAGAATTGTTGCGCAAGGGCTGTGTCTTAGAATGTACTTTTATGTTTTGTCGCCATGGTAGCACAGGACCTTTACCATTTCCCTGTCTGAGTATTAGTGTGGGAGTATCAGCAATCATGGGGAAAATAGTTGTTTTGCTATTTTGAATGCCATCTAAGAAAGGATCATTCCGTCTAGAACTGGAGTGAGCAGAAAGACACCGATTCCAGTTTTGAACCCTGTATTTGTATTTGATTTTTCCGTCAGGGCCGACGCTATAGCATTATTGGCCCTGGTAAGTACGGAGGAGGCCATCACAAGCTACTCATGTTCCTCACTTGGATGGGGTCTTTTACTTGCCCTTGCAAAGACACAAGGTACAAGGCACCACGGCTTACTGTCCCATGCGACAGACGTGAAGAGCCGGGAATGAAATCCCATATGGCCCGGGCTGGATTCGAACCCGGGACCTGCTGCTTGCTAAGCGGACGTGATAACCACTAGGCTATCAGGCTCCTTCATGCCTGTCATGCCTGTGATTATGGTTCCCGATCAATCAGATCGGGATTGTTATCGTGCATTATTACTTTAGTTATGATACATGTTCTGTAATCATTCACAAACCAATTAATGATCTTATGTCATGACTGAGGGAAAAGGAGCTAAACTGCGGTGGCATTTCCTGTCTCATGCATGTACTTCGAGAATCGATATACAGACACAACTATTTTTAGACACCGTGTGACTTGGGCACTTGGGAAGTGTACTGTCATGTCATTGTCACAATTACCGGGTATGTCTTCAAATCGCCATATGGATCTGCCCTCTTGATCATGATCAGCTGGCTGAGTCTAAAGTGTATTGCCAATGTCATGTACTGAAATTCCCAGACAGAACAGGCCTACGACCGTAATGATGATTGCGTACATTGGCCAAGTGCACTGTCAACATGGCCAATATCAAGAGCATGTTCTCAAATGTTGTGACCATCAGATCTCATGATCATCATCTGCACTCAGACTTATCTTGGTTTGCACAAATTAAAGTGAGACTTAAAGCTGACCTATCCGCACAAAAAGCCCCCATGCGACGGGCAAGAGAATTACAAACGCCCTGCAGACACCTCAAACGAAGGCTCAGAACATGATATACCCCACAACGCCAGGAGGGCGCCACCTTATTTGTCTTCAGGCAACAGAGCTGTCAACATCTCCGCATATCTCTCACACTACTCAAAGAAAAAAAGAAAAAAAATTGTACTCATTATACTTATAGACGGGATTCGATCCGTCGATCTTCTGATTTGTAATCCACCACTCTATCCACTCGGCCAACAAGCCAGCTGGCAGAAACATGATTTGTGTTTGTCATAGACGTAGACCTTCGACTTTCGTAATAATACTACGAATAAGAGAAAACAAGAGAAGCCTTCCAACAAGTTTGGTGGCCGAACGGGTAAGACGGTGGAGCAAAGCAAACAGGGCACGGGTTCGACTCCCAGCTGGGTCAAATTTTTTTCTTTTAGAAAATTGTTCAGCAGGAGCTCACCAGAGGATGTTGACACCTCTAAAGCTCAAAGGCAAATAAGGTGGCGCCCTCCTGGCATCGTGGGGTATATCATACTGAGCCTTCGTTTGAGGTGTCTGCAGGGCGTTTGTAATTCTCTTGCTCGTCGCATGGGGTCTTTTTGTGCGGATAGGTCAGCTTTAAGCCAAGTGCACATTTGTGGCAAAACTCAATGCGGCAGGGGTGTTTTAAAGTCGACAGACCCAATGCTGTCGATTCGTCATTCCGCCCAGTCAGTTGATTTTATAAGAAACACCCCTACCGCATTGAGTTTTGTCGCAAATGTGCGCTTGGCCTTTTATGTCTGAGGCCTACTTCAATTCAAGACAGAGAAATTAGCCAAGGCATGTTGTTATGTTTTACCTCCCCAACAGAATGGCACACACACAGTTTACGTTACATTTTGGCCTGGGCTAGACATGATATATGAATCATTGATCATATTTTGATCCTTAGCCAAAACAGCGTTTACATTAGTCAATTGGTATCTTCTTTATAGCTTTGGCGTGGTGCCTCCAACCACTACCAACGGATAGGTGGATCTCTGTTGATCATGTTGAAAAAAAAGAAAAGAGGTAAAATGCATAATGTTGGCCACTGACTGCCAACAAGCCAACTGAAGACAAGGTGACGTAACCCTAAATTTGGCCTGACCCAAAAGTATATAACCAAAATCTAAACACGATGTTTGGTGTTAGTTGTCCCCATCAAGAAGTCTGATTGTGAAATTTACTAGCCAGGAGAAAAAAGGGACTAAATGTGTATGACCATGAGTCAGGGTTTCCGCCAGGATTTTTTTCCAGGGTACGACCTGGGGGGGGGGGG